>JBBPOJ010000126.1:0-42302 GCA_038091395.1 Leccinum rimulosum
TATCAGTCCGGTTGGTATTCTGGCTCGCATGATGTCGCTTTGATCTTAGCTTCACTCGATATCGGACTCGGGCACCCCACTGGGGGGGCTTTCCTTTTTAGGAAAAGCAAAAAAAAAAAATCCCGCGATTGCAATTACTTTCGCACACCGCTGTAATAAACCCCGCACTGAATCCTCGCTAAGCCTCACTGGAATCTCCATAACATTTGGCCGTGTAGTATCGCCTGTAGTACGGCACCGCCGCTGTCTAGTAAGCAATCGCTGGCGATGCGGCGCCATCATCTCACTTCGGGAACCCCGACTGCCTCACCACCGCTTCAAGCAGTGCGCAACCTCATCATCTTATAAACTGAACGCCATCATTCGGTTCCCCCTCCCCCCCGGTGCAGTGTCAGTATACTATACATATAGTGCAGACCCAACATGCTGTTCCAAAACTTCATGCTCGGCCACGATCCGCTTTCTCTAGACCGCATCAGATCAGTCCTTGTCCGGCTCGAGGATACCATCATCTTCGATCTGATCGAGCGCGCCCAGTTCGCACACAACCCCAGAATGTACGTCCGCGATGCCTTCCCCGAACTCAAGGATATGGGCTTCGACGGTACCTGGCTAGAGTGGTTCTTGAAGGAAACCGAAACATTCCATGGTCCGTCTGCTCAACATCATGGCCAAGAGGGTCCCTTCTTACTCACCAATACACTGCCTTTTTACGTTGCTGACTCCGCCAATACACAGCCAAGGCGCGCAGATACACCAGGTAAATGGGCGTCTACATTTCGCTTCAAATCATAGCTGATCAATGCGAGTGATGTTAGTCCGGACGAATATCCCTTTACGACAAACCTTCCCTCCCCCGTTCTGAAGCCGCTCGACTTCCCCAAGATTCTGTATCCGAATTCGATCAACGCCAATGCTTCCATTGTCCCCTTTTATACGCACGCCATCGTTCCACGCATAACGAGACGTGCCACCTTGGCTGTCTCCGCATTCAAGCGCTCCACCGGCATCGCTGGCGATGACGAGTATGAGGACGATGGCAACTACGGCAGTGCTGCCATAATCGACGTCGAAGTCCTTCAAGCCATCAGCAAGCGCGTCCATTACGGTATATATTTTCTTCTTCTCTCCTCTCTCTCTCCCGTGCACGAGGAACGTGACTGAGGATTCCGATCGTTTAGGGAAATTCGTGTCGGAATCGAAATTCGCCGCCGACCCGGCCGCGTTCATTCCTCACATTCTCAAGCCAAACAGGCAAGCCCTCGAAGCACTGATAACGAAGCCAGAGGTAGAACACAAGCTGCTCTTGCGTCTGCGCAAAAAGGCGTGCACGTACGCACAGGAATTCGATCCGAATGGCGATGCAATCGCGGGATCACATGAGAATGGCACTGCCAAGATAGACGTGGACGGGGTCGTGGAGTTGTATGAAAGCTATATCATTCCCCTCACCAAGGAAGTCGAGGTACGTCGATAGGAGCGATCCCCGTGATCACCTCGTTTACATAAACGCATGCAGGTTGATTATCTCTTGCATCGATTGGACGGAATGACAAATGAAGAAATCGATCGACTGGCTGGCCGGTGCGGAGAGACGTAAATGGACTTTCTTCTTCCTTCTTTAGATCCGGTGAAATTTAGACTTGCTCTAAACATGATGTGACTTTGAGAAACAAGATGTATCAATCGAAACGTGCTACAAATGTGCGACTTGGTATGCAATCCAACGCACACGACTGAAGCAAGAACAACAAGGATTCCGACTAGGCTACTTGACACAAGTATCACAAAGGGCTGTGAACAGACAATCGAAAAGGAAGGTAGTTATCAAAAAGCGCATACCGGCAAGAGATACACCAAATAAGAGTTGATAAGCAAGAACAAACAGTTCAGGAGGCGGCACACTAATATAAGCTACAAACCGAGATCTAGACGGATGCATCAACACGCATTTCCCACCAGGAGAGCACACAGAATGGAGCTCACCTTCCAAAAGGCGTTTGGTTTCCTCAGGACCTATGGTCCGGGTGGCACGTTTTGCCAGAAGCTTCTCGGTTCTGTATCTCTCGTACAGAACTTCTCGAGTGTGGACCTTGAGCACCTGCCATTTTGATAAAGCGCATGAGAATTGTGTCCTGGAATGGCAAGGCAGCCACGTAAAAGCAACGCATACCTTCATGTGCGTCAACAAAATAGCCGTCCGAAGCGCAGAGAAATCACAGTGTTCAGGGTTGAGTACGTCAACAGTCCCCCATCGGAACTTCCGCGTGAACACCCCTCTGAGACTTTCTGGCGGAACGGTGGATACCATCGACTTGCGGGATACCACGGGGGTGTCTAGGGTGGTGCCCGTTTCGATAGAACACGCCGTTCCTTCACCGTCCTCTTGACTGGGCGAATGGCACGAGTCGACGGTCGAGAAACCCAGCCGGTGGGGTTGCGGGGAACCTCTGGGAGGTTCCGGAGCGATGAGGGCAAACGGCAGCAGGCTGTCGAGGTTGACCCTTGTGACCGTCCGTGCCGAGAAGCGGACGTTTGCGACCGTCTCATCCTCTGTCTCGTCAGGGTACTGAGGTTCCCTCTCGTCCAACGCGATGGACGACAGATCCCGACGTGATCGGGAACGAGAGCGGGACGCGCGAGCCGATTTGAGTCTGATCACGGTACGTGAACCTCTCTCCTGCTCGGCGTCAGCGTCTGTGGGGGCACGAGAGTGGCCGTTCTCGACGTGATGGGCCGTGCCATTTCCATTGCCATTTCCATTGACTCCGTTTTGCAATTCGTCCCCATGCTCTTCGTGAGATGGTGACTGGGAATGGAGCTCTTCTCTTGGCTTTGGGCCGGAAAGGACGCCAAAGTCGAGACCAGCCTGTCGTAATCCTTTATGCACGGCAGCCTTTACGATGGCCAGGCTTTCGTCCGTAAGGGAGTCCGCTTTGGCAATGACGGGGAGTACGTTTACACGGGCCGAGAGGCGACCGATCACGCGCAACTCAGCGGATGACATCATCACATCACCGGGGTAGTCGTCGGGCTGATCGACAGCCCAAGAGTGCGAAATGGTAGTCTCAGAGACGGCCTTTGCGTGTCCACGAACAGCGCTCCTCGTCGAGGTGGGATCAATCAAGAAGATGCACCTTGATGAACTGGTCAGAACAGCGTACACAAAGGCAAGCGGCCACCTGCTCTCACAAATGCACATGTTGATCTCCTCTGCTCTGTCTGACTACCTTGGACTCCTGAACGAACGTCAGTTCGAGCGGGCGTTCGCGACGCTTCGAGCGCACGTACGTACCTCGTTCATAGTGGCAGCATACTGCTCGTCGATGTATCTGATGAGTTCGGTGACTTGGCGTTCGACGCTCAATTCCTTTCCAGAGGTAAACTCTAGGCCCGGCGTATCAATGACCGTCAAGAGTATTCGGTCATACCGGGACTCGGATATTTCGACGCACGCAGCATTGATGGTCTGCGTGGGTTGGAGCCCGCCTTTCAGAAAACGATCGAGGGCCACGCGTTGGTCGATGGTGGCAGCGGGAGAAACGTCCGCCGTGTCCAGCAAGAGGCGTAAAAGGGACGTTTTGCCGGTGCCACGGGCACCGACGACCTGTCACGCGTTCAATGGGACGAAAAGCGTTGGAGCACGAGGAAACGAACCATGAGATTGAAAGCCGGCGGAGTACGGGTCCTGCGTTGGGTCCGACGGGTCGTAGTGCCAGCACTGGAAGGACTTCTCCAATTCTCGAACGCGGAAGGGGGGTGGGGCGACATGTACAGGGAAGATATTTTGGCATTTTTCGCGTTCGGCGTCTCGGTAGGTTGACCTGAGTGTGATCGAAACGGTTTATGGAAAGGAATTGGGGCTTGGTCCTGGGAGGGGAGAGAGCTTTTGACCGCACCTTGGTGTTGGGGTGGGCCCGCCGGGACTGGTGGTGTTTCGCGCAAGACGGAAACATCGACAAGGTTTTCGGGCCACGGGATGCCTTGAGGACTGAGCTCTGGGAGCGACGGCGACGTTTTCAGCGTAGTAACGCTGCTTGCGCTGTTAGCTCTGGGCCGCTTCCGGAACGAAAACATGGGGTGTTCCGAGCGTTGGTATACAAAAATGAACAAGAACGAGTGTCAAAGGATTGGACAAGGAAACGGGTAAAGAACGTTCGCGACCTGTTGGATAGGAATGTGAGTTGTACAAGATTCTTTGTTCGAGAAGGCCCGCTGCCAGCGCTCGCAGACGGAGAAAGAGGTGCTGAAATTAAGGTACAACCCACCGACATGGCAACGACCCCTCTCTAATTGCTCCGTTCCCTCTTGTCGACACACTTCGCTGTCTTGCAATCTTCATTTTTTTTCAAACATACATACAGATGCAGTCGTCGATAGAGCTGTGACCGAAAAAGATGAAACAAAAATTGACAAAAGAAAAGAAAAGTAAAACCAGACAGAAAACTAGACTACAAGACGGTCCGACCGTGAAAAAACGTGATAACCCAAAAACGACCATTCAACGACCTTTGAGCGTAGTAAGAGCATGCTTCCACGGACCATGCATGGATGAATCGATGCTTCCATAGTCCATACCGGGACGGAAGAAATGACACGGGGATGTACGGGGGTGATAAGTAAGACTCGCGGGGTAGCCAAAACCTCCGGGACGTGTAGTTTCAGGGTATAACATGACCAGTGGATCCATCCACCCGCACCCTCTTTTGGCCATGGGAAGACTCCATGTCGTCAATTTTTCTTTTCAAGTCAATGTCCATGGGCTCCCCAAGGGAGTCCTCCAGTGAGTGGCCGTTATGATAACGCGTGTCGCCGCCAACCATGGTGGACGACGGGGGTGAGTGGGTGGGTGGAGAATGTGCTGAAGGAGGCACGTTTGGTGGCACTTTTGATGACAGGGAGGCCCGCCGAGAGACTTTTTTGTTCGCGCCATTGCTGTTGCCGTCATGGTTGTAGTTGCATGGGAGCGAGCGCCGCGCACAGCTCGAACACGCTGGATGAGCACCGTCACATTTGGTCTTTCGCGCTGCACACGAAGTGAGTAAGCTCCGGCACGGGTATGGTCGAGAAACCTATCGGACGCCTCACCTCGGCAAAAGTTGCAAGCGACGACCTTGGGCCCTGCGCTGGTGGTCTGGCGCGGGGTTCTCCCTGGCACTGTGGACGCACGCTTCCTTTGAGCAGCTTGTTGTTCCGACGCCGGTCTGATCGGCGGGAGGGGAGGCGCCGTCATTGTTGCAGCCAGGGAATTTTCGGGAAGCGAGAGGGTGGCGATGTGCGGCAGTTCGTTATCTTTGAATAGGGGACGACCATCCGAGGGAGGCGGTCCAGAAGGGGTGTGCTTCGGCCGGACGACCGGTGCGATGACGGGGTGTGCTTCCCGGGGCTCCGATGGTCCAGCCACGGTTTGTGAGAACCCCTCCAGAACCGGACGCTTCTCCACGTTGGAGCTCCTCCGCGACAACGGTTGCGAGGGCATCTCGGGGGAGACCGACGGATCGTTCTCGTCCATCGATCTCTCTTCCGCGCTGCCCTCAGACTCGCTCTCGTCTTCCTTGCGTCTGTGAGAGTTGCGCCGCTTGCTCGTTTGCGGCATGTAGTCACAGGGGTTTGACCGTTTGACGCATTGACCGCACGCGGGTCGGCCGCCATCGCATTTCAGTTTACGAGCTGTGGTACGATCGGTTCAGTCCTAGCTCATCTTCTAAAAGAGCCTCTGTAACGCACAACGGCAAAAATTGCATGCGACGGTTATCTTCTTGGTTCTTTGTTTTGAAGACCCTGACCAAGGTGCTTAAAAGCGTCGTCGGACAAGGGGTGCAAGAAAAAGCAGCTTACTGCCAGTGGACTTGACATGGTTGGAAGGACCGTCGGCCATGGACCTCGAGATGGGCATCGCACGCGCGTCGGTTCCTTGCGGAACATCTCGGGTGATAGACATGGAAGGGTGCCGAGCGGCCCCGTGACCACAGGTCTCGATGCTCAGAATGGGGCGGGGCGTGTGACACATGGGAGCGAGCTGTGTGCGTGAAACCATGTTTTGCTGTACTTGGTGAGCGTGGAGGGGATGATTGGTGGGATGAAGCTGGCTGAGATATTCATTCCTGAATTTGTCAAAGAGATACTCGCGCGTGTACTTTTGCAAGGTCTGTCCATCACTGGGTCAACTTCGATGAGACGGGTAGTAACGTCTGTGTCACTGACCTCCATGTGATGGAAGATTGCAGATCGCAGCAAGAGGAAATCGCACTGGTTGGGGTCGAGGACGTCCATGGAACCCCAGCGGTAAGTGCGTATGAACTTGCCGCGGACGAGCTTTGAAGAGCAAGGCTGATGGGGAGAGGGTGTGTACTGCTGGACCAATTCGTGACGGGAGATGGGGAAACGAGTGACACCGTCGCTATGAGAATAGAGTTCGGGGGATATGAGAGCATAGGGGAGACGTAAGAAGGAAGGTGTCGCTGGTGAAGTTGGAGGAGAGGGGTGACCTGGAGAGGAGCTGGTCGTGTGGGTGCTATAGCCATTAGGCAATTCGGACTTGACGGAAAGGCCAGAGTCTACCACGTCCTTACGGTGCTGATACTGCGGATGCGTGTCCACATCGAAGATTCCGAAGCCAATGCCTGCTTCTGCGAGATCTCGGCGTACGGCCATCTTGACAGCTGTCAAACGGTCGTTTGTCAACGTGTCCGCGCGTGCTATCACTGGAAGCACATTAACGCGGGCAGACAGCCTTCTGATTGTGTTGATTTCCACGGCGGGGAGGGTTGGACGACATAGGATGGGATTGGTAGTGACTGGTGGCTCCAGGATGACGGGCTCGGCATCAGTATGAGAGAAGCTGTTGGTACGGGCCCTGGATACGAGCGGGACGGGCGGACCAGGGACGGAAGGGGGGACGATCATGTCGGGATCCAAAAAGTAAATACACCTTGGGGTACGGGTCAGTGTGGGAGAGGGGCGTAAGCGCCCACGTGGAGGAGACTCACAGGTGAATGTTGTGGTCCCCTGTTTGAGCGGCCCAATCCTAGAGGGGGATTGTTAGTGTTAGGAGGACGGGGGTTAGAGGGGGAGGGGGAGGGGGAGGAGACTGACGTCGTCGATGCCGTCGGCGAAGCGGGAGTCGACGTGGCGGGTGATCTCCTGGATGGTGCGTTCGGCGGCAAGTTCGTCGGCAAAGTCGAGTGAGGGAGTGTCGACGAGGGAGAGGGCGAGTACTTGGGGGGGCGAGTTGGGGTCGAGGGCGAGGTCGATGTTGATGGAGGCGGAGCGAATGTGGGATGTGTGACCACTGCAGCCCTGGACGAACTTTGCGACGGAGGCGAGCTGGTCCTTTGTTGCGGTGTGTGAGACGTCGCTTGTGTCGAGGAGGAGACGGAGGAAGGAAGTCTTTCCGGTGCGTTGACCGGCGACCATGAGGGTGTAAGCTTGAGTAGTACCGGGAAGCATGTCGGGTGGTGAGGGTGGACGAATTTGGTGTCGGGGGAGGTCGATGAGGGGAGGCTCTGACATAGTTTGACTAGAGCGAAGGGTTCAAGTTGCCCGCGAGGCGAGGCTGGCGCGGGGACGATAAAAGAGGGACCTCAACGGAGCCGAGCGTCAGATACCGAACCAATCGGAACGCTCCATTCACCTACCGCGGAACTATATAATTATATAATTATTCTATTTTATTTTCTCCCTCATAATTTCCTTTTATGGTTCAACCGAGGGTCCGGCACCATCCGGATCCCCCGCGCTCTTCCTCCCCGCCTTCTTCCCCCGCGACCCCTTCGGCGCCTTGCCCGGCCCTCGCCGTCGTGGATGTTCCTGGTACTTGCACGACAGCGAGCGCGTCTCGCAATTAGAGCATCGAGGTCGTCCACCGTCGCACCGCAGCTTTCGTCCTGTTATGAATATTAGTTGAGTCCGAATAACACCACCTTACCGCTTACCTCTGCAGAAATCACACGCGACGTAGATCTTCCGTCCGACCGGCCTCTTTTCCTCCTCACCTCCCATCTCCACCCGCCCCCTCTTCCCCCCCGTATCCCTCGTCCGCTCTCTCTGCCCTTCCTCCGCCCCATCTTGCTCATCCGGAAGCCGCAGTTGAGGTAGCACCGGCCCATGCTCGTACTCGTCCGGTGACAGCATACCCAGCTCACCCAGTAGATCTCTCACCGGCGGTAGCACAACCCGCGACGATGACCCTTCTCCCTCTGTCACAGCCCGCGTTGATTGCCCAAATGACATCCGTCGCCCCCAGTCGTCCCACCCGTACAGCGGCGCAGAGCGGTGTCGTCCATATTGCGAATCCTCGTAGTGTGCTGGCCGAAGAAGCCGCGAATCGCTATGCTCTGTGTCCGGATCAAGATCACTTTTTCTCCAGTCATTCCATCGGTCCGCTCACCGTGGTAAGGCCCTGCTTCTGCTGGCCCGCTCCGAGTGTCGCTAAGCGGCGTCAGTGGTGGGTCCACCCAGGTGCTCAATCGCGGCTGGAATCTCCCAGACGGCCCATCCCCCTCGGGCGACGGCCACTCGAATGCACGAGTTAGCAGCGGGACGTCGTATGATCCATGGCCCCCTCTCTCCCTTGACCCTTGCCCACTCCACGAGGGTCCTCCCGTATCTCTTTCAGCGTCGCTGTCCGTCTGGTCGTGCATGCCTATCAGATGGGCGCGGAACGAAAAAAGAAAGAAAAAAGACGGACGGATGGTTTACATCCGCCCATTTGGCTTGGCCGAAAGGTAGACAGTAGACAGTTATCATCTGTTGTGGTCCGTCGGCAGTCGCGGCAGCCGTACTGCTCGTCGCTCAGAAATTGCAGAGGCCCTTTTCAAATCAAATTCGATCTCTTTTCTTTGTCGCGCCCTTGTCCTGATTCAGTGCCATCGAACAACTTGCAAGTGCGTGTCCAACCGCCAGCATGTCCGTGCTTGTTGTACCCGCAGATCCCCTCGAGCAAGTTTGCCCGTTCACCGCTCAGACCTGGTCCACGACTCGCCTCGTATCCGATATTTCGAAATTTCTCGTTGGCCTGCGGTATGACAAACATGAAACATTGACAGGAATGATCGAGGGGCTCTGCAACTCGGTGTCTATGCCTGTCACGCCTTTCCGCATATGTCTAGGCGGGCCCTGTCCTCCGGTAACCCCCAGTAGCCTATTTTTTCTCCTCCAACTTGGCGAGATTCAAATGATATCCACTTCACGATCTCGGCCCACTTGTCCGCGGCGACGGAAACAATCAGACGACATTGCATCGTGCACCCAATCAACCAACCATGACAAGCAAGGAAGCTGATCACAAACGGAACGGGGTGAAACCTGATCTAGCGCTTGGGCGTGTCAATTCAACGCGTGCGAGCAGGTAGCTCACATGTTCAATCTGCAAGCAGATTCCATTGCTGCAAATGCGGCCGCATACGTGCCGAGCGGCGTTTGACACGGCAAAGTCTTCAATCTAATCACGCGGTAACATATGTACGGGTTCCCTGGAAGTCTGGTTCACCCCCTCTGGAGCACCATGATTAATCGTGCAATCAGGTCTGATACTTAATCTCGCAGCGACCCCGCGGGCTCGGACCCGAATCCGTATTAGTTCACTGCTGGGGCCGAGATTCCAAACTGATCTGCCTTGACCTTTCGCTCGATCTCGTAAACGAGCATCCGTGGCATATACGAAACAATTCCACGGATGCATGAGCAGAGAAGCCATGCAATTCGTCGTCGGAGGTAGAGACGAGTACGCATGGCAGACAATTATAGAAGCGAGCGCTTGTTTGTAAATGGCCAGCTGACTCAGCACGAATACTATCATTTTCTGACCAAGTCAAGGCAAAAATTGCTCTTTTTTTGTCCTGTTAGCATGCTGTCGTCATCCGCGTCCAGAAACCTCCGCAGACCCGTCGCGAGTCTCGCGAGGACGTATTCTTCTTCAAGTCCAAAATGCGAAGAGAAACCCGTCATGAATCGCTACAGCAGGATAGTCACGCAGCCAAAAGACCAGGCCGCCAGTCAGGTGGGTTCTTTCAAACGCGGACCACTATGGCTCGCTGAATCGTTGCACAGGCGATGCTGTACGCGACGGACGGCGTCGACAACGACGCCGACTTTCAAAAAGCCATGGTTGGCGTCGGTAGTGTCTGGTAACCCGTCCGCGTTCGCTCCTCGTATCCGCCTCGTCCCTTACCTTCGCTGTAGGTACGAGGGCAACCCGTGAGCACCGCCGCAGTAATTTGCATGAAACGCGACCAACGCTCACACACACACGCGTGCGCGCGCACGCGTCTCGAACAGATGTAACAAACATTTACTCGGACTTGGTCAGGTCATCAAGACGTCCATTTGCGAATCCGAGATGATCGGATACCAGTTTGGAACTGTCGGCGTCAGTGACGGCATCAGCAACGGAACAGCGGCGATGAACTATTCACTTCAATCAAGGGATTTGATCGCAGACCAGGTCGAAACCGCCGCGGGTGGTCATTGGCTCGACGCCATGGTCGTCGTCCCTGGGTGCGACAAGAATATGCCCGGGGTGCTCATGGCTCGTAGGTGCTTCGTTGGCGGAGTGCCGTTCTTGTGTCTGATTATACACAGTCGGAAGGCTCAACCGGCCTGGTTTGATGGTCTACGGTGGCTCCATCCGCGCAGGTTCATGCGAGGGACAGCCCCAGCTTGACATAATTTCTGCCTTCCAATCGTACGGAAAGTATTTGCAAGATGGGCAAACGCCCGAGGCCGAAGCGTACCGCTATAATACCGTGCGACATGCCTGTCCCGGGCCAGGTGCCTGTGGTGGTGTGGGTAACAGCAATATTGCTTTTCCGAATCGCGATGCTGATAACCCCGAAGATGTACACAGCCAATACAATGGCCAGCGCCGCCGAAGCCCTCGGAATGACGTTACCGGGGTCGTCATCCTTCCCCGCCGAGTCCGCAGAAAAAATAGATGAATGCAGATCTGTCGGTGTTGCCATTCGTAATCTTATCGAAAAAAATATTTCGCCGCGAGATATCATGACTCAAGCAGCTTTCGAAAATGCAATGGTGCGTCTTTTTTGTTTAAGCGTTGTCATGATGACATGATGAGCCTCAAACGACCCGTTGTATGTAGACTCTGATCATGATTCTCGGAGGTTCAACCAACGCAGTGTTGCACTTGATTGCTATCGCACACTCTGTTGGTATCACGCTCACCGTTGATGACTTTGCTCGGGTTTCAGATGCCACCCCGTTTTTGGCCGATCTGAAGCCAAGCGGGAAATACGTGATGGAGGATCTTAGCAAAATCGGTGGTGTGCCTAGTACGCGTTTTCGCTTTCATCTGCCGCAGAAAATGTGTGAATTCGTACGCAGAGGTCCTCCACTACTTGTTGAAGAACAAATTCATCGATGGAAACACTATGACAGTTACGGGAAGAACCCTGGGAGACAACCTAGAGCGCTGGGTTCACAAGTACGGCGAGCTCTCGGCCAGTCAAGACATCATTCGGCCCCTTGAGAACCCCCTCAAACCGACTGGACATATTCGGTAAGATCGGGGTCACTATGTGTCAGGTCTGCTGACGAAAGGGGTAAATGCTAGGATATTGCGCGGCAACCTGGCTCCAGGGGGTGCGGTCGCCAAAATAACAGGAAAAGAAGGATTGAACTTCACTGGAAAGGCTCGGACGTTCGATACCGAGGAAGAGTTTACCACTGCCGTCGAGTCTGGCTCCATTCGACGGGGCGAAAAGACAGTTGTCGTCCTCCGATACCTCGGTCCGAAAGGGGGTCCTGGCATGCGGGAGATGCTCAAGCCCACCAGTTTGATCATGGGTGCCGGTCTCGGCCATGACGTGGCGTGCCTGACTGATGGTCGCTTTAGCGGAGGGTAAGTATCAGAATATGTCAAAAATATATCTGTCAACAATCTGATCTGCATGCAGATCGCACGGTTTCTGCGTCGGCCACGTCGTACCCGAGGCGCAAGACGGGGGTCCGATTGCTCTCGTGGAAGACGGCGACACGATATCAGTGGACGCAGTGTCGAATACCATCAAACTTCACGTCTCGTCCGCGGAGATGGAGCGCCGCAGGAATGCATGGAAGGCCCCACCTCTGAAGGTGACCCAGGGCACACTGTATAAATACGTCAAGACGGTGACAGATGCGAGCCACGGCTGCGTGACGGATGCATAAGCACGGGTTTCCATGCGTTTGCAAATTCGGATCCAACTCGATGTGTACAGTATGTAGCGTATGATTTGGATCAGAAGTGTGCATGTGGGACGCTTCACACGACTGTCGATCAGTATCAAGGTCGAGAATGTTTGATTCTGCGCTTTTTTTCCGCCTTGGGCATCTTGTTTTTCCGCTTTTCCCGTGCTTCCGCCTTGACTGTCTTCTTGCGTTCCTACAACGGGGGTGCTCAGCTGACAGTCGCTACGACGCGATTGGCTTGCCGGTGACAGAATACACACCTTTTTTGCTTCCCGATCTTCGTGCCGATGACCTCGGGGCGCTCTCCGCTCCGACCCTGCCTTCTCTTCTTCCGACTGTTCATCGCTCGAGCATTCCGAGTCGCCGCTCCCTGACGACGACGCGCCACCGTCCAAGTGTACGTGATGCTCGTCAACGCCACCGGCGGACGCGTCGACCAAGCCGATCGTATTCGCGTATATCAGCTTCTCGCCGTCCCCGCCTCTGAGGACGTCGATGTCGCGCTCCGGATCGTACACCTCGTTCAGCGTGCGCGGAATGTAAGATTTCAGGAACACGTTATCCTCGTGCGCGATCTGCCGCTCCGCATTCCCTATCCTGTCGACCTCCGCATCTTCCCGAGAGTGGTCCTCTTCGGATCCGCCCGCCACTGCGATCCACCGTTGCAAGACTTGGCTGTCGTCATGCTCATCCGCCCCGGTGTCTTCTTCTTCTAATCGATCCCTGGTGATGAACTCGAAACACCGCCTGACCCCGAGACAGTTGACTCCGTAGCGCCCAAAGAACTCCTCGATGTTCTTGATGTCGCTTCGAAGGAAATCGAACGCATGCGGATGGTCGTGCTCGACGCTTTGGGAGACGTCGATGACGTACAGATGGCCTTCGTGGTAGAGGATGTTGTATTCAGATAGATCGGCATGTACGAGTTTGCACCGATGGTACATGCGCCGCATGCTGAGCACTAATTCTTCGTACAATGATGGATATTCTGATGCGGGTATCTTTGCGTCTTTCAACCGAGGTGATGCCCTGCGATAGAACGTCATACTTTGGGGATCGAGCGCGGGATCTGCGAGCAATCACGTACCATCCCTCTTGGTCGCCCAAGAACTTCATCACGAGGACGTTTTCGCGAACCTCGACGGGCTCTGGACAATGTATTCCGGCGGCGACCAGACGCTTCAGGTTACGCATTTCCTTCTCGGCCCATAACCGTACCATCTTGCGAGGGTTATGTCTACTGTACCCTCTCCTGAATCTGTATTCGCCCGTGACGTAGCGGTCGCGATCTTTAAAGACAAGGATAGACGTCTTGTAGATCTTGAGCGCCAAGTGTGTAGCCTGCGGGGTGAGTGCGTGGTATACGTTTGCCTGGCAGGATGTGAGAGGAGCTCGGAATCCAAAGGAGATCTATCACGCACCTCTTTACCAGTGCTGATGCATCCATTGACTTCTTGAATGAGTTCACGACCGATCATCTTGAACAATATGACTCTCGTGCGGGGATCGAGTACCTGTTCGGAAGTAGCTCGATCGGACTTGTCTTTTGCGTTCGCGTACGAGCTCGGGCCCTTTCTGTTGACGCCGACGCCCATAGCGTACGGTTGGTCGATCTTGGAGATCCGCGAGGAATATTTCGACAGAGCCGTCAATTGGGTCGTAGTAGCCTTGTCTTTGGCTTGGAGTGTCGAATGTCGGGGATGGTTGACGGCAGGGAGCGGCGCTACGGAAGCCTTTTGGTTGGTGGCGGATGCTGCGCCTTGGACGGCGCCGCCACGGACAGCGATGTGCTGACGCAGACGATTGTACTGCTTGGTGAAATCTGAACGCGGTCAGGATAAGGGTGATGATGATCTACGCGAGGAGTAACCCACCTCGCTCTGCGATCTCCCAGTCTTCGTCTTCTACTCTGTCGAACTCGAAATCATCTCCGCTGAGCTGGTCATCCTCGTCGTCGCTGGGCTCTGACCACTCGAGAAGTTCGTCGTGTTTGTTGTGATCGTCTATGTAATGACCGGCGGCGCGCCTTGGATCGTGCTGAAGAGCATCTTCGAGGGCGTCGTCGAACTGGCCTGGGACAACGGTTTCGAGAGGGTCTTTCATCGCTGCCTCGAGGCCCCTACCCCCTGTCGATGTGATTGTTCCTTCTCTGGCAGATGTGTGATGATTTTTTTTGGCGATGATGCTGATAACGACGTAAACAAGTGCAACACCCTCGCGCCGCCAAAAAGGATCTCCTTCGGATCGCCTTTCCTTCATGCTGCGGCAGACTCCACTTGCACGCCCCGACCACCTACAAAAAGGCCCCACTGCCAAGGGAGAACTCGAACCCTTCCACCGACCCTAGTAATGCAGGCCCTCCGCAAGCGCAACCCGTTTACGTTCCAGTCAGAGGTCGAGCACCACGACAACGGTAGAGTCGTGCTTGACGAACAAGGTATGACGAGTTCACAGCTCTCTCCCTCACTCGTGTGCTCACCCGCTCGCAGAGCAGGCAGAGATGGTAGATCGCATCAAGACGCAGAACGTCTCGTCCAACAAGCAGAACCGCATCGCTCTGCAAGTCATGCTCGGACTGTCGTGCGTACTGTAGGTCCCCCCCGTTTATGTGTATATATATTTGCGTTTTTCTAAGAGCTTGAGGTAGATACGTCGTATACATCCTCTCTGACCGCACGACCCCGCTCTTTGCGATCCTTCCCCCGTCTCCCGAAACCAGTGTCCGAGCCAACGCTCCACTGGACGCAAGCGGCGTGTTGGCCTACATCGCCATACTCATCCACGTCAACCTCAGTCTGATCGTGCACCCCTGGAACGTCGTCCTCGCAGGCTGGGTGATTCGCGCCATCGGATTCGCGGAGACGTTTGCATGGTCCCTTGCCGCGCCGTTGCTGTCCGTGTATGCAGGGCGAGCGTGGCAGACGACCCTGTGGTGGTGCATCCCCGGCTTTCTGACGCTCGTCGTGTATGCGGCTCATGGATGGATAGAAAAGGCGGACGAGGACGTGGTGGAGTTGGAGAAGCTAAAGTACACAGCCCCAGGCGCATGAAGTTACTTGTAGTTTGTACTACACAATCTTCTTCATGTCCTCCTTTTCAGCGTCCGTCGCGCTGGTCCGCGAGCAAATCGATGCCATCCCCGCCCTGCGTCGTTCGCACCGCGCCAAAAGCCTCGCATTCGCCGTCGACCTCTGTTTGGTTGCCCATGGCGTCCGGTGAGCAACGTCAGACCCGTCTCCTCAAACACGATGCAACCGGCTGGCAGCTCGGGCTATCTCGTCGATGCACTTTTCCCGCCGCACCCGTTCCCAACGTTTACTGCCCTCCTGGAGGGACTCCACGACAAGGTGCGCTCGTGGTGGCCCATTGGCCTCGCGTTGACGCATCGCCCTGGACCCAGAGCCCCACATTCGACGGCGTCGCGTGCTGGCACCACGCGCCGACGATGCAGTCATTCTACGTCCACGTTGCCCTCCTGCGGGAGAGGCTCACTGGCCCCAGGGAGTGCGTCTTCGTCCAGCTAGACCGTGAGTTGTCGGCGGTCAGTCACGCAAGCGCTTTCTACGCCCCTTTGGAATTCACATCGCTGACTTTGATCGCGACGCATCGCAGTCGAGAGAACCCCCGGATAGGCCACAAGAGGTGCTTCGTGGTCTGGGCATCTCGTTGGACGAGTCCCCCGACGTACCATCGCACTCGCTCCCCGATGCGCTCACGGAGGAGACCCTCGTTCCGCTCGCGGCGCTTGTGATCGACTATCCCGTTGCATATATCCCTGCATTTTCGGGGCAAACGTCGTTTCTGGACGGAGAGGCACTGGACGTTTATACGGTCGCGTTCAACGGGATGTCGAACTCAGACATGGGTCTCGGGGAGGAACATGTGCTGCTCAAGTTTTCCTGTCCGCGGGTTCTCGTCCACGACCACCCAGAATTATCCCCAGCCAAGGTGATCGAACGACTTCGAGCCAAGTTTACGTCTCGTCTCGAGCGTATAGGTGCACGCACGACGATCACCCATCACACAGAAACCATGGACAGAGTAGCGTTATAAAGTATAAACAAAACGCCGTCATTCTACATCCACGTTGACGATCTTGATATCTTCAAACGGCTTATCTACCTTGTTCACCTTGACGTTTTCGATCGCGTGAACGACCTCGAGTCCAGAAAAGACGCGTCCGAATATCGTGTGTTTCTTGTCCAGCCACGGCGTCGCCGTCGTCGTGATGAAGAACTGTGAGCCGTTCGTGTTCGGTCCTGCGTTAGCCATGCTCAAGGTATACGGGCTGAATTCGGCGTCAGCAGACGTTCCCCGCTATGTATGTGTTCGCCTACGTACCGATCGTGTTTGAGATCGTCCGAGAATTCATCCTCAAACTCCCTTCCCCAGATAGACAAGCCGCCAGTTCCATCCCCGAGCGGGTCTCCAGTTTGGATCATAAACTTTGCGATCACACGATGGAATAGGACGCCCTCAAAGTAACCACTTCTTGCATGGCCCACAAAGTTCTCGACGGCCTTGGGTGCTTGATTCGGGAACAGTCGGATGTGAATGTCTCCCATCGACGTGTGAATGACAGCAGACTCAGCGAGTGGAGACGGTCCGCCCTTGCCAGTTACAGTAGTCGTTGCGATGGACTGTTCTTCGCGAGTAGGCTTTTCGTTGAAGACGTCTCGATCATGTTTGCTGTCCCTGAAAAGAGTTGTCAATTTCAATTTCGATCAGCGATTAACGATCTCTCTACATACTCTGGTTCTGAGCGTGTGAAGAGATAGAATCTCTGGCGTTTGTAACCCGTGCAAAAGAGCGTCGGATCACGAGTGGCTTTGTTAGCCAGGATGGGATTTGCAGATGCAGCCATGGCCAACGTCGTAAAACCCTTCTTGGCAGGCGCCCCTTGGTACAGGGCAAAGTTCATCCATCGAACCGCCTCATCCTTTCCCAGCAATCTCGCGACACGATTGGTCACTGTGTTCACCACTAGACGAGAACGTTTAGCACCGAGAACTGAAACCCAATAAAGACCAACCTTTGATCCCAAGCAAGGTAGGATAAATGACAAACGCCCCACTCTCATCCCATACAACGTTGCTCCACATCCCTGGTATCCGACCGTCCGGACCGGGGATCTCGAGTTCACGTTCCACCGCAAGTCGTCGACCAAACTCCATGTCCTCGACCTTGTACACAGCCGTCCCTGCTTGCTGCATTTCTTGGATCGCAGTAAGGGATTCATCATATTTCCGCGTCAACTTCCCGGACAAGAACGAAAATATGCGAACCTGCCGGTCGGGCAGAGAGAACGTCACAAATGAATTGGAATCGGGGGAGAGGGTGATGCACGTAGGTATCGATTTTGCCTGCAGGATTCGCGTTGTCAAGCGATAGCGATCGGCATCATCAGACGTAGACATACCTTTTTAAATTCATATAAATCAGTCGAGCTCTTGAAAGCCCACATGCTGGGGACGTTCCTCGGCAGTTCAAAGGGTTCGATGGGTTGCCAAAACTCGACAAATCCATTTTCATCCGCCGAGATGACCGTGTCGTATCGGTCGCTGTACTGAAGAGGTTTGAATACTTTGGTCGATATTCGGTGGAACGAGACGCACAGCCATGAGGTGAACGGGAGAACGATGCAGCTTGTCAATCGAAACGAGGGGTTTACTGTCTCCTCTGCCATCGTATATCCTGATGACGCCCGTGCTTTGCTCTGAACTGTACCCAGGGAGTGAGCGATATGACGACGAGGGGAAACTGGAAAGAGGCCCACATTGCTAGCAGCCCTTGCGCCTGACCACGCTTATGCACCCAGCAGCATGCATGTGGCACGAAGCTAAGTTGGAGCATGTTGATCATGTCTTTTCCCCAGTCCACGTCAGCACGAACGCCATCGCCCAAACGAACCACTCTCACCAAAGTTGACGACGTCGAACACCTTTGCCGATCCGTCCTCTGCGATGGTGGCAAACAACTGACCGTCCGCGCTCACAGAGACACCGACGACCGGTGACGCGTGCGCTCGAAAATGTTTGACGAACTCGATCCCGGTTTCTTGCTTCTTCCACAATTTCAAGTGACCGTCGACGGAGGTGGTGATGAGAAAATCAGTTCTGCGACACGAAGTGAGCGCTCATTGTCTTTGCTAGTTGCAGGCTCAAGAGAACGCACTTGGTCATGACGCAGAAATTCAGCGCGTCCCGGTGCATGAATGACTTGTAATACTGGTCTGCATTCGGGAGATGCTCGAGGTACAGTTTTTCATGCGGAAGGACTGGTTGACGGGGAGATATGGTGAGGGACGCGTCAAGAGCAAGACGTACTCACCTTTTCGTTTCTTCTTCACGATTACGTTCGCGTCTGGCGAGGCGGGCATGGGCCCGATGTCCTCGTCGCTCTCGTCATCATGATGAGCGGCAGGTGTACCGTTCTGTTCGTCCCGCTCTCGCTTTCCAAGCACGGTTGGGTCGTTCTCTGATTCCGACATGAAGCAAGAAGAGAACGATCACGTAAGTAAATAAATAAACAAAATCCATAATGTGAACTACTACATGATGCTACAGTCCTTGTCCTTCTTGGAGGACACCTCCTTGGCACGCTCTGCCTCCTCCTCTGCGAGCAGCAACTTCTCCTGCTCTGTCAAAAGCTGTGATGGCGTCAGTGCCTTTCGCAAACATACCAAGTACTCCAAACCTACCCCCTTCTTTGCTCGTTCCATCATGGCCTTTCTCCTGCTTTCTTTTTCCGCCTTCGCACGACTGACGAAATGGATAAGCACATATTATGCCGTAGCAAAGATGGGACGAGGAACGAATGACAGAGGATCCAGAATTTTCGCAATTTGCGAGTCGGATGAAGGCGTTCGACGAGGTGATGGTTTCGTATTAATAATTGGCGACGTCGATTTGGATGCGGAAGTTGGTGAAGCAAGAGTGCTAACGGGTTATGAGTGTTTACTGAGCGAGAAGGCCGAGGCACGCCTCACCGATCAGTCTTTGCAAAAGGGTTGCTCAAGGCCTTGATATTCGAAGAAGACGAAACTTCGGATAACGAAGGCAGGGGATGAGTACGAGAATTGAACGCATTCGATGCCTTTGCGACAGAAGTCTTGACGAAGAGCTTGGAGGAAGACGTGCTATTCGACTTGGAAGAGGAAGAGGAAGGGGTAGCCGACGTGAGGCTGGAGCAACTATGGTCTTTCGGGAAGCGATGCTGTGGACAAAACTGTTTCCTACAGGCCTGGAGCGCACGTCAGGATGTTACCGAGATGTCCGAAGGAAGAGCACGCACGGTGCAACCGATCGGTGCATAGAGAACCTTTCCGCATTTACCTCGAGCACATACGGGCTGAGACCTGGTCTTGCCAGATTTGCCGGTCATGACACTGCACTCTGAGCTGATATGACGTTCCATGCGAATGTTGGGATCTTCTCCAGGGGGTATAGCGACTGGGGTATTGCATAGCGGGCCTGGGATGTAGGTGAGGAGGTGAGTTGACGGTCTATGGAGCTTAGCGGCTCACAGCTGGGAGCGACGCGGTTGTGCTTGGTCTCGTCGTATTGTGGACAGCGGTGGGCTTCTACGAGAAAGTGTTCTTGGCAGTAACTCTTTGTACAGTGCTGGCACTTGAAGGGCAAAAAGTCAACGAGGAGACAAGAAGACTCTGAGCATTGCTGCCCGACGGAGAGTAGTTGGGTATCGTTGTTGGATGTCATTGCCAGGAGATTCAGATCACAGCCATTCGCAAGGGTTTATAAGGTCGGGGACGCGTAAGCATATTCAGAAGTAAGGAACCTAAAAGAAGGAACGACAGTCTTCCAGACTGTGCCTACAATGCTCGTCATCTCGTTTGTAAGCGATTACATATCGACTCTCCCTTTCGTTAACTTGTTTCAATAGATCAGGCATGGAGAGTCTCTCGATAACCTCGTGCGTTGCCCAGATCTCACCCGCTCATAATCTGACCGCGCACAGAGATCCGTCTGGTCCGGTCACAATGATTCAGAGCTGAGCGAACTCGGTGAGTATGTATCGCCCAACGAATGTGCAGCTTTCAAACCAACTTCCCAGGCGTGCGAGTGAGCACGATCAGTTCCCTGTTTCCACCCATTCTCATTACAACACACGACAGCAAGCCAGTGCCCTCGGCGGAGCCTATGCCGCTATCCGTCTCGATGCAATCATCACCTCGGACCTCAAGCGCGCCCACGCAACGGCCGTGGCTCTGCTCGACGGTCAACCCTCGCCAAAGCCGTCCTTCAAGGTTGATCGCGACCTTAGAGAACAACATTTCGGTGATGCCGAGGGCCAATCGTGGCAAATGCACCGGATCCCTGATAAATCGCTCGATGATCATTTCAAGGACGGTCGATACCCGATACTATTCGACCGAGATCAGAAATTTCCCAAAGGAGAGAGTTTGAATGATGTTGCTGCACGAGCGGAGCGTGCCATTGACCAGCTCGTGTTGAAGCCCTACCTCCCTCGTGCGATTTCCTCGGATGGCCAAGACGTACACGTTGCGGTGGTCAGCCACGGACTCTGCATCAGTGAATTGGTTCCCGCTGTGCTGAAACGGAACGACGGCGGTGCACCGGCCAAGGACTACAAAGGTTTGATGAACACTGCTTGGACCAGAGTCACAGTCCAAGCCAAGGTAACGCTGGTGTTTGATCCCAAATCAGTGTGCTCAACCAGCACATGTAGCCTGGCGCGGAAATACCCCAAGTGACTGATGACCTCGAGAACCTACCCCCGTTGGTCGTCACTGTGACCGACGTGAACCGACACGAGCACATCGATAATGTCGTATGTCGCATCTTCACACCGCAGTTCGCTCTTCCTAACGGCCGTTCTCAGAAGCGTCAGAAAGGGATCATCAAGCACGACCCCAAACAACGGGGCATCCGCGAATTCTTTGGTGGGGGAGGTGTGAAGGAGCCCGTAGAGGCACTAGAACACGCACAGAGCAATGCAATGGACGAGGTAGGGGAAGAGGAGCGCAATTAATGATTTACAAGTTGTCTGAGACGCAGAAATGTATAACTTTGTGAACGGGTAAAAGCAAAAGACTGACCTATGCATATGGAAGCAGCTTTTTGAGCGTGGCTGTCTGCGACTGACTGGAATACGCAGTCTGAGCGAGGTTGTTTTTCCGTGCGGGTCTCTTTGACACATTCATGTGCGAGTGATTGGCGTGAGCCTCGGAAAAGTCAGTTCGGGTCACACTCGGAGACGAAGAGACACACTCGTTTGAACTTTCCGTTAGCCACTGCACGCCATCTCTTTTTCGCGCCGCTGTGTGTCTTTAGCTTTGGAAAGTTGGCGATCGCAGACGTCGAGAATGCGCGCAAAAACGTCTGGAACATGGTCAAAGTGAGTAGTGCTACTACGTCACGTGCATTCACTTGTAGTTGACCATCACATACTTAATACTAATGGCAGACCCGCAGGACGACGCAGATCGCGTACGTTGCGACGCTCTAGACTTTGAAGATCAAGCTCATCTTTGTTTATTCAGATCCGTGCAAAGCGTCTCGCAAAGCTCCAAGCAGTCCCACCGCCCGCCGATACCCCCAGCCCATCCACTTCATCAGCAGCAACAGTCCCAAAGCCGCCCCTCCCGAAACGAGGCTCTACAACTCCCTTGCCTGTACAGACCCCGCGGGTACAAACACCCGCTAAGAGGAAGACGCTCCCACTCCCCAAGCTCGATATACACACATGGGAAGACGAGACCCTCACACAGATATTCAAGGTCACGCTCAGTGTACGTGCACAGTGACACAGCCCACCGCGTACTCCATCTCACAATCAGAAGCGTTCTGTGGCGGAGCGCAGCAACCACGATCTCATATGGCTCAAGGGCCTTGCGGACGAACTCGTTTCCGAGGGATACCGTGCGTCCCGTCCACCTTCATCCATCTGTGGCTAAGCAGAGACCCATGGAACAGCCTCGACAACGAACCTTACCGGAGATATTGCCGATCGCATTGTTTTCTCTCGCTTGGAGTTGGACCCTCAGGCAATGTCGTGAGTCTGATCGACGTGTCCCTTTTATTTGCCACAATCACTCGTTCAGGGATGACCCCGAGCAACTGGCTGTCCTTGCATCGCTCCCATCCCAGATGACCTCGTTCGAGTACTTGGTGGGCTGCTGGAAACGTGTCAATATCGCAAAGGCGAACCTGATCAAAAAGGTTGGAATAATCATTGGCGTTGCTCCACAACATTCATGCGTCGCTTCACAGAGTCCGGTCAATGATTTGCAGAAAGCGTCTGTCCTGCTCGAAAAGGTCCGAGATCTCGTGGTTAGTTATACCGGCCTCACTTTGCAAGATCCAGAAATGTTTCCCCAACCAGCAGGGTGTGTCCCAAACCGTGCATCATGCATCACCCCTCTGATGCTTCGCACAGGCGAGAAATTGGCCCATCTGAACTTGTCGGCCCGTTGTTGTCACTGTCTGCGCTCTCTACCCCACTCGCGACTGTTGCATCCTCCTCGAGTCAAGCTCTCTCTCCGACAGAAGTCGAACCATTCCTGGAAGATCTTGCTCGCCGTTTCGAACCTGAAAACGAGATCGATGGCGTCCTCGGACCGGTCGTGCGTCAGCTGTTGTTCCACCCGTCTCTGTTCAGACCCGAGGGCCTGGCGGGAGGTGACTCTTCGTGGAGAGGTGTAGTTGGTGGCATGGAAGCACTCGTTTCCGTCAAGAGCATAGCAGTCATGTTGACTAGACTGGACGAGTGGAATCCACCGCATGCGACCGGCCCTACGTTTGAAACGGTCAGCTTGATGGGTCCCTTGTGTCGACTCGGGGCATTCAGCAGGGAATGGGTGAGATGAAACATACTCATATCAGTACCGGCCATGACCATCTTTACAGCCTTCTATCGCACAAAATTACTTCTCCGAACCAACCAAACGTACGCGGAATGACGTTGAATCTTCAACCGCGAGCCTGCGAGGGACAGTCAAGAGTCTACAGGTAAGCAGGTCGTGGTAAACAGAATATCAACCACGACAACGGTACACCCACAGTCATCACTCTTTCAAATATTCAACACCCTTGTGCGCGCATCTCCAGAGTCCAGGGAGGCGGTATTAGAGTACTTTGCCACCTCAATCAAACTAAACGTTAAGCGTGCAGGCATGCAGGTGCGTCATGTTCGGATTATTTCCCGCGATGCCTTTCAGTCTTTCCTAGGTGGACCCACAAACAGTTGCAACTGATAGCTTCATGTTCAATTTGCAAAGTGTTCTTCTTCGATTTGCGGAGCCTTTTATCGATGCTCAATACTCCAAAGTTTGTCCCGCTCTAATTGGGCACAGTTCTTGTTTCTGACAACCCGGGTAGATGGATCGCATCGACCCGTTGTACTTTTCTATTTCGAAGCGTATGGATGTGAGCGAAGAGACGCGCATCAAGGCTACGTCTGAGGAAGCGAGACAATGGGCAGAAGTAAACAGGGACAAAGGTAAGTTGCTTGACTACTGGCAATCGACCGGACGCGCTTTATCCCTGGGTCAGCCGCACCGCCAAACTTCATCTCCGAGATCTTCTATCTCTGCAATGCCATGGGTCATTACGGCTACCTTAGAACCACGCAGACGTACGATGACTTTGCCCACCATCACGACGAATTGCAACGTCACCACGACATGATCAATGGCGATGGTTCTTGGATCGGTGTCAGTCGCACACATTCCTTGGTCTGCTCTCCATTCACGCTCCTTCCAGAGTCCTGTCCATGCACGGACAGAAGCAGCCATAAATCAAATGAAGGTGCGCATGCTCGGTTCGAAGTGTTCACCGTCTGATTTATCATCCAGACTGAGATGGCGAAAATTCAAGCACAACAGTATGCGTTCCGGGTGCAACTGCTCGAGCCAGACTTTATTTTCCGATACATCGGTTTCACTAATTTCGTCTCGGCCTGGCTAATACGACGAGCTGACCCGAAAGGTTTACACCCCACTCCCCCGGTAGAGTGCGTTTGTTCGTGATAAATGACGATGTTTTCGTTGAACTTTTGGCAGACTGCCGCTTCCCGAAGAAGTTCCAATGGCATTCAGAGTGCTTCCTGAATATATCTTGGAAGACGTAGTGGGGTTTTTCCTTTTCGTTATCCGGTACGGTTTTTCTCATCTCGACGTTCCCAACGCGTGTTCATGGGCAATTGTTCAGCCACTCACCGGATAGCTTGAATTTATCTGGGAAGGATGACTTGCTGTTGTTCGCTCTCACGTTCTTGACCTCAACCTGGTATATCAAGAATCCGTTCTTGAAGGCCAAGATCAACGAGGTCTGAATATGAAATGGTCACAGTGGAAACAATGCTGACGTTGTCGTAGGCGTTGTTTTACGGCGTCCTACCATACGGACACGAACGAAAAGGAATCTTGGACGAAACGCTGAACAGCCATCCCTTGGCATTGAAACATCTGATCCCGGCATTGACACACTTTTATATCGGTGGGTATATTCAAAGGTCTTGCATGCATTTTAATGATGACACGGCGATTCCAAACAAGAGGTCGAACAGACGGGAGCAAGTTCGCAGTTTTACGATAAATTTAGTGAGTATACTCGTTTGACCGATATACGGATTTTTTTGACGCGTAATCTACTCGCTAGATGCTAGGCACGTGTTTCGTTTCTACTGCTGAGATATGGGTCTGACGGGCCCTCAAGGAGGAACGTCGCGTACATTCTCAAAGCGATCTGGAGTAATCCGCTTCACAGACAAGCGCTCAACCAGGAGGCACTGTGAGTATGACGTCTCGTTGCAAAGAAGCTCTTGGTGTGTTTACAGGTTACTTGAAAGGGACGTTGAAAAATTCGTCCGCTTCATCAATTTGATGATCAACGATGTCACCTACCTCATGGACGAGTCCCTGAGTGAACTGACACAGATCCACAACATCCAGACCGAGATGCGGGACCAAACCACTTGGGCCGCTCGCCCCGCTCAGCACCGGCGTGAACGCGAGAACACGCTCCGCGGGCTCGAGCGTCATGCGTCCAGCTATACTACCCTCGGCAAATCGACCGTGGAGCTGCTCAAGGACTTTACTGCCGAGACCAAGGTGCCGTTCATGATGCCCGAAATCGTGGACAAGCTGGCTGCGATGCTAGACTACAACCTCGAAGCGCTCGTCGGTCCCAAGTGTGGGGAGCTGCGCGTCAGGGAGCCGGAGAAGTACCACTTTGATCCGAAGCAGCTTCTGAGCAACATCGTCCAGGTATATCTGAACTTGAGTGACCGGGACGAGTTTGCGCGTGCGGTCGCGAACGACGGGCGGAGTTACAAGAAGGAGCTGTTCGAGAGGGCAATTGAACGAGCGAGGAAGATGGCTCTAAAGTCGGAGCCTGAGCTCGAACAGATGCGATTGTTCGTCGTCAAGGTCGAGGAAGCGAAAGTGGTGATCGAGGCCGAGGAAGACTTGGGCGACGTCCCGGACGAATATTTGGGTAAGGTTCTACGTCCTGGCGACGCGTTCTCTCTGGGAGACTGATATGACTTGGATCATCGTAGATCCGCTCATGTTTACGTTGATGCGCGATCCGGTTCTTTTGCCTTCCTCCCGAGCCATTATCGATCGTTCTACGATCAAATCGCATCTCTTGTCTGATCCCAAGGATCCGTTCAATAGGGTCCCACTTACGATCAGCGACGTCGTTCCAGGTGAGCCCTCTTTAGTTGCTTTTCGTTCGCCGTACTTACTCGGGCCTCCAGACACGGAACTGAAAGCAAGAATAGATGCCTTCGTGGTTGAGCGACGCGCCCAGAGAGCCAGAGCCAGATCTAACAAGCCCACCGAAGACGGTGACGTGGTGATGGAGTGATACAACGTCCAATCTCAATACCTACAGCCCCATGTCGTGTGTGTTTGTGCAATGAAAAATAAATTAAAAGTGTACAGCGGAATGCTCTACTTTTTCCTCTTCTTGCCTGCTCCGCGACCGAGGCTCGTCCCACCCGCTCTAGCTCTCGCCCACGACGCTCCTCTCGCAGATTTCGCCGGTCGACCACCGCGCCCCGCTTTCTGCGGTCCCGACGCTGAAGAAAGAAGGGGGAAGAAGCAAGGGTGTCACAATCCGAGTTCCGCCATCGTCCAACGCAAAAAAAAATATGAATGAATGAAAACAAAACTACCCACCTGGCGACGCATCCTGCGCCTCCGTCTCGTCCTCGTAGTCCGTACCCGCGTCTGTACCCGTGACGACGCTTTCCCGTGGTGTAAACGCTGCTGCTCCTGCTGCTGCAGCCGCTGCAGCCGCCGCCGCATCGTCCCCGCTGTCCTGCGTCAACGCACTGCTATCGCTGTCCCCGCCAACCAAACCTGCCATGTCCGCCTTGCCACGCCGTTTCAACGCCCCTTTGGATCGACGACCCCGTGCGCCGGATGACGTACCGCCAGCGCTTTTGCTCGGCTGGCGTGGGGAAGGCGCAGGTGTAGACGAGGGGATCGAAGCCGTCGCGCGCACGCGACGGGCAGCGACGAGCGATTCGAGGGACTCGTCTGCCGGGAGTGAGAACTCGTCGCGGAAGAACGGGTGGCGAGAGAGGTTCTCGGAGGGGGAGGGGGAGCGGATCGGGGCGGCGGCGGCGGCGGTGGGTGCCAGGTAGTAGGAGGAGGGGGTCGAGGGGTCGAATGCGTCCGTTTCCTGTATTATTATGCATACGTTTTTTTGATTTTGATTTTGGGCAGCAAGTGCCCCGCAACGTGTGTGTG
Source organism: Leccinum rimulosum (assembly GCA_038091395.1). Taxonomy (NCBI): domain Eukaryota; kingdom Fungi; phylum Basidiomycota; class Agaricomycetes; order Boletales; family Boletaceae; genus Leccinum; species Leccinum rimulosum. Next base: position 26,930 of record JBBPOJ010000126.1, read on the forward strand.
TCAGTTTCGATGTGGCCTAGCCTGAGGGTGTTGGGGACGGTACCGTACCGCGCTCTCCAACGTTTCGAGGTCGTAGCAGGATTTGAGCTTGGCCCAGATGCTCTCGATGGGGATGACCCGGCCGGTGTCGTTGTGGATGGCGTTGCGGATGGTGAGGACATGAAAGTGCTTGTGGGTGCCGACTGGACGGGCGCGCATCATGGAGCGGAAAAACGAGATTTCGCCCTCGACGCTGTCGAGAAATTCATCTGGCGTTTGGTTGTCCATCGTGGTCAGTCTCAGGCTAGTAGGTTCAATGTTTGACAAGAATGGACATTGCGTTAAACAACAACACTACTCTTGCGTTTGTAGTAAATAACCACACCAAGTGGTCTAACCGTAGCAAGGGTATCAGATAGCATTAAGGAGAGTCGAGTGAAAAGAATGACTAGTAGTTGGATGGTGGGAACTACCAAAATAACCAAGATTCAGAGTTCAAACAAAGTTTCGTTACTGCGATGCAAGAAAGTGACGGAAAGCGGGATGCTGGATGCACGTTGTGCTACGAGATGCTTTGTTTGTTACCTTGGAGCAAAAATGGAGACGAGAACGATAAACGGAACATAGGTAAATAACGACACGACCGCCAGGATGCGGCATCGGAATCGCCATACTCTCGCGTCTGTGGTGGATGAGTTCGGATACAGAGATGTTATAGAAAAGCTCACCGTGTTCTATTTGGGGGTCATCAATGGTAACGCCCTTTTCAGTGTCGACGTCTCCGGCGAATCTTGTCCTTGGCACACGGAGGAGAAGCCCAGCTATCCACCAAACAGGAAACAACAAGAAGCCAAGAAAAAAACACCATGCTTGTATTGGTGAACCTGCTTCGTCTTCGGTCGTAAATCGAAGACCCCATGGCGTATCACCACGTTTCCTCGGAGGCTTGCGAGGATCTCGCATGTGGAACTTGGCCGACTTGCTAATGGACGGTGCATGGGGTGATACGATTGCGCTTATGGGGATCGACATTTGGGACATGGATTGATGTCGTTCATGGCGTTGGGTCGTGCCGGGCGTGTGAGGTTGACGGGAACGATTGGATGCAGCACGTGAAGGTGTGCGAGGAGAAGCAATGCGACCGCCTGTGCTGCTGGACAGAGACGAGAAATGATGGTCACGACTTGCAGACCGTGGTGTCTCATGCACAGACGATGCACGCGATTGTACGGGTGTGGCGAATGGAGACACTGACGACAGACGAGCGCGTTTGCGATGATATGACGACGGGGCGTGTGAGGAGTTTGAAATCCGCTGACCTTTGTTTCGGATTAAGAAAGGGCGGATAGAGCGGTGAGACAAGGGCAGATGACTGAGACTCACTTCGAGCTTCAGTGGGGAGAAGGAACGTTGTGTGCTGTCCTTCCTTCTTTTGTTCTGGGGGCGTCAAGTCTAGGTTGTCCTCTGCTTTGCGCTTGCCTCTGCTCTTATCGCTCAAGTGCCTAGGCGCAGGCGTGGGGGTGGAGGGCTCTGCCTGCAGGGAGGAAGGCATGGGAGAGTTGGTATCGGGAACGCGAGCAGAGAACAATGAGCGGGAGCGGGTGAGAGCCGAGAAAGGTGTAAGCGTCTGAGGCGCCTTTGAAAAGGTCGGCACAGGGTCGGTTAGCTCCGAGGAAGCGCCACTAGCGTCGTTTTTCGGAGTATTCCTCGCCTCGATGACTGATACACTGCGCTTGACGTCGGCCATCGGGGGTCGTATTAGAGGCTGGTCGCTGCCTCTAGGGCTTTGGAGACTAAATTGAAGAGAGCGTGGTCTGACGGGAGTTATTTCCCGACGGTCTGGGCGAGCATGATACGTCAGACAGAATAGAAAACGCGACGGTGGGCGCACCTGAGAGCGTCGCGGACGCTGTGGGGGGAGGAGGGGGACGGGATGATGGACGAGGGAAAGGTAATAAAAGTGATGGCGACTGATCTGATGACAACGGTGCCAATAAGGACCCCGGAACAGTGTCAGGACCCCGACGAGGCGTTTCATGGCCGCACAGCCGCAACAACTCTCGCGACACTTCTGCAGGCCACGCCCGATTCGCATGCGAGTTCACTCCCACCGTCGCCTCGTGTGCGCTCCAGTCCGCACTCGTACGACGTCCTTGCACATCCCCCGACATGGTCCTAGCACGTCGCCGTGCGGCGGAGACATCGGGCGATCCATTTTCTTGCTGCTCTGCCATCACTTCTGTCGCCACGGGAAGGCTAGAGCGGTAGATCGACCGACCGAGCCTAAGAGAAAAGGAGGTGAATAAATCGTCCTTGCGGGGGCTACGACGGGGTGTCGGTAACGTGTTCAAACGATCACGGAGCACAGTCAGATCGGTTTGGCCAGTAGGCGTTGATTTTCTACGCGCGGAAAGTGCAGCTGTCAGCTCTGGATGGTTGAGGAGTGGGAGGGGTGGCTTCGGTGATGGGTACGCAACGGAAGGGTTTTCAGGTGGTGTTGGGTTGCCAAACGTGTGCGGTGAATCAGAGGCGTTTTCTTGATTTGCAGGCGTCGTCGGATTCATGGCGGAAGACGCTGCGTGAGATGCTCCATGGGGGGCTGTGTAGGACTGCGATTTCTGTGGCGTTTGCGGATGCGGGTCGGAGGACAGGGTGTTGGTCGGAGATGGGCGTTTGGTATCGGGTCGAGCTGATTTCGCGCTGTGGGTCGAATGCCTTTCGTGTGCGCTGTCACGAGCTCGAAAAGGGCTCGTTAGACGGCTCAGCGTATAAGTGGACAGCGCGCTGTCCGTGCTGACGTGCTTGAGAGATGGCGATTGACTACTCTTGTGATCATCCAGGGATGCGCGTTCAGAATGACCGTCGACGTCCAGATATCGATTGATGCGTTTCCTCCCAAACGTGGACCATTCTCCGCCGCTACTGACCTTGGATGTGCGACCGATAGCGGGCCCCGATGGTGTGGGTGGTGATATATCTATGATTGTATCAGAAAGCAACGCGCCACCAGGCTCCGACGGTGTCGCGCGGGGACGGGAACGGGAACGGGGGTTATTACTGCCATTTGCAGAGGGCAATCGAGTGCTCGGAGTGAGACCGAGGGGCGCGGCATCTTCGACAATGAACGAACTTGGGTCTTGGAGAATCCTGCGGTCGATTGGCAGCTGGTGGTGGTGGTGAGCAGGGGCAGCTTGTTCGAGTGACTGCGGCTCCGTCGGCGTCTCTTGCGTTGTTCGACGACGAACGGGACGACGAAGACGCGAGAGGACGGAAGAGGGCATCGCGAGACCGTTGCAAAGGGACGAGGAGGAAGATTTATGTAACACCAAAAAAATTGACCTCTCCTTTGGGGGTCGCGAACAATCGCTCTCTTCCTCGACACCACCATGGACCGCCTGGAATCGATCGCGAGTACTATCACAAACATGACCGTATACGACCTGAAGGCCATGTACAACCAGGCATGTCAACACACGTGTGTCGCCCCCTTCTTGCTCACCATCCACAGGCTAGAAATACCGTGTTCAACGTTAGCGAGATGGAAGCCAAGGTCAAAGAAGCGACTAATGACGAGCCCTGGTACGTACGTTATCTTGCCTTGCTTAATTCACCGCTTCACATCCATCTCTCTCAGGGGTGCAAGTTCCACCTTGATGCAGGAGATCGCTCAAGGGTGAGAGGGTTCTCATCGCCACATGTTCTCGTGTCTGACCGTCGTTCGAAACAAGGACATTCAACTTGTGGGTCAACCACTCTGCTTAGACCCACAGCCTTCCTCACCCGCTCGTAGCCAAACGTTCAACGAGATCATGCCTTGCATTTACGGTCAGTTCATGGAAAAGGAAGCTCGGCAATGGCGACAAATCTACAAGGTATCCCTACCTTGCCATCTTCATGCGCGATCGTTCACCATGCCATCACAGGCTTTACAATTGCTCGAGTATCTCATCAAGCATGGCAGCGAGCGTGTCGTCGACGACGCGCGCTCCCATACCTCCACCCTCAAGATGCTCAGAAACTTTCACTACATAGACGACAAGGGCAAAGACCAGGGTCAAAACGGTACGTCTTTCCTTTCCTATCTACTCCTTCCTCATCATGGTGTTTTCCACCAGTTCGCAATCGCGCTCGTGAATTGGTCGAGCTACTCTTGGACGTGGAAACCATCCGTACCGAGAGACGTAAAGCAAAGGTTAATCGTGGGAAATACACTGGTACTGGCAATGATCCAATGAGCTTCAGCTCTGGAGGCAGTCGTTTCGGTGGCTTTGGCAGCGATAGTCTAGGCGGTGGCGGCGGATACTACGGCGATAGAATGAGCGGAAGAGACGGCAGGCAATTTATCTTTCCCGTTTGAATTCCGACTAATTCGTATTGTTAGATTTATATTCCGGTGGTGGAAGTTCAGGAGGCTTCAGAGACAGTACTGCAGGTCGACAGGATTTCGAAGAGTACACTGCCGGCGATGACGACACCGTCGTTCGTAGATCCCAATCTATCTCTCGGAGCAACGTCGCTTCTCGCTCTTCGACAGCCACGTCCTCTGCACGCACACAGGCCGCGCCTGCTCCAAAGCAAAAGGAACCAGAAGTAGACCTCCTTGGTGGCTTCGATGACGCGCCCGTTAGCTCGCCGTCTGCGACGACCACCGCCAGCTCCAACAAGGCACTCCCTTCCTTGACTGCATTCGACGGTCAGACCCTTTGCTGTTTCATTGTTTCACATGCTGACGTTCTCGACAGACGACGACTTTGCTGATTTCCAAACCGCACCCTCTCCATCTACCCCGGCTTCTCCACCCTCCGCTCGGCCAGTGACTCTGATGGAGATGCTCAATACCTCACCCCCGCCAAACCTTGGTACCGGCGCCTTTAGCCCAGCCCAGCGGTCGACGTCCCCGCCGGTTTTCAACGCACCGCTGAGACCGCTTTCTGCCGCTGGCAACAACAACAAGCCGTATACGCCGTCGCAGACCTTTGCTGCCTCGATATCACCCACGCCGGCGCAGACCACGCTCTGGACGTCGTCGCAGCCGCTCTCGCCCAATACCAATACCACCACCACCAGGTCCACGCCCGTCTCTCGTATGTCGAACAAGACACCGGCTTCTAGCCCCCCGCCCCCGGCTGCCAAAGGCTTGTCCGGATTCGAAGACCTGTGGTCCATGTCCCTCGGTGCCCCGTCGTCGTCATCCAGCACCGCAGCTAAATCTGCGACGTTTGGGAAATCGATCAAGGACATTGAAAAGGAACGGGCCCAGGCAGGTATCTGGGCGTCGTCGTCTCAGAAACCCACCACTGCGGGCCTGGGGAACGCGTTTGGGGATTTCGGGTCCGTCAAGGCAGGCAACGCGACGGGTGGTGGGGACGATCTGCTGCTTTGAAAAGTTACTGTTCTTTTAGACTTGGTTCCTCATTTACCATGAGTGGACATGCTTCCGAGATCGATAAATAATTGTCCACAGTCGCATTGTGCCAAAGAGAGAGAGAGGTGAATGAGTGAGCAAATTAAGAGGTACAGATACAATCATCATCGTTCACTGCAAGAACACTGGCAATGAATCGGGAGGGAAGAAACGTCAGAAATAACAAATTAGAGGATTCGGGGCAAGACGAAGACGATGATCGAAAGAAGAACAAAAGTAGAGAACACCTAGTGGTACAGCTCAAATGCCCGCCATTTGCATCCTGGGCTGAGCGGTCTGACTCGATACTTGTGCCCCTATTGCACCAGGGACCTGTTGACCCTGAGCCGTCTGAGCAGCTTGGTTAAGCACCAGCCCTGGCCCCATGACGAACGCCGGAACGGTCTTTTCCTCCAAATCAGCGTATCGTACCGTCATCTCTTTCCGTTCCTTGGACCATGATTCGGGATCCCACCACGTGTAGCTACCTGCTTCGCCCCCCGGGATTTTCGTCGATGGTGCGCTGCCACTTTCCTTGGTTATCCAGATCCGGAGATCCTTGTGGTATCGCCAGTTCCGATTCCACCTACCAGACGTATGCATCAGTACGGGATGACGGCAGTCGGAGCCAGACTTACAGTTCCTGAGCCGCGATTTCCTGTAATGCGTCTCTTGGACTGGAGTAGAACATGTAGAATAGGGTCTCGTCGCTAAATGCGCCTGCTTTGCTTGGTCCGGGTGGCGGAGGCTGCACGTTGTAACATGAAGGAAGGTGAAAATCTGGTTCGACGCTCCGTGCTGCTGATTGATCGGCCCAAGGGGTTATGAATGTCGAGTACAAGTTCCTTGGCAAGAGATGGTCGACAATTCACCTGTACGCCATAGAACCCGGGACTCACCCCTCGTAACCCATGTCTAGACCGACTGCACCCAGGTCTGTGCCAACGCTACTGAGACCGCCATCTGCATCGACGCTCGCATTCTTTATCATGGCAAGTAGACCCAAGAGACCCCATCTGTCAGCTGCCGAAATGAGGACTTGCTGAGCAGGTGTCTGTGGGTGATGATGTGGTTGGTTTTGAGCTTGTGCGAGGGAGTTGTGTAGCTGTGGGAGAGGATGGGGAGGTTGTAGTGGATGTGTTCCGTTTGATGCATATCCGGGTGGACCAGGTGGTGGAACGCCGGGTGGAGCATTGAGATGGGTCTGAGATTGTGGATTATTGCTCGAATGGACCTGCTGTGGTTGTGACGACGGTTGTGCTGGCGGCAGTTGACCCTGGACGAGTGATTGAGGTTGGGGTTGCGACGGAGCCGAGGCGGAACCGTTTGGTTGTGAAGGTGGCAGATTGGTATTTGGAGCGTTCCATGCGGCATGGGAGACTTGATTGAGTTTCAAGGCATAATTTTGCTGGTGGTCGTTGAATGATACACGTGATGGAATCAAAGACGGAACTTACCCTTTGTTTATCTGCGTCACCCTGGGTTTGGAAACCAGGGTGAATGCCACGCAAGTTGAGCATTCCCGGTGTTCCCAATTGTTGAGTTCCCGCTAGCGCCGAAGACGAAAGGGGTTGTTGAGCGCCATTCAATGAGCCTAGCATGGTGGAGCGGTGATCGCTGAAGCCGTTCAAGCCGGGTGGATGTACTGGGGAGTGATTCTCTGATGACTGTTGCTGATTCTGAGACTGTGGTTGTTGGCCACCCAAAGCGGGAAAATCTTCCGGGCCAAAGTCTCGGGGTTGCGCGCCTGTCGGGGCGGGGGTAGAGCCACCCTGTCCTGCCTGAATAGCGTAGCTTGTCGCAGTCGATTGTTGCGGATTCGTGGCAGCGGACGCGAGGGAGGGAGTGGGAGGAGCGTTGTTGTTGGCTGGGGGATTTGGCTGAGCGAGCGATCCGAGTGCGGGGAAGTCGCTCGGGTCGAAACCGACTTCGCTTGCTGATGATACGGATGGAGCGCTTGTGGGAGTTGCTGCGGGAGGGTTTGGGCTGACGTGGGGAATGATAGAGGAGGGGCCATTCTGAGCGAGAACGGCTGGAGTGGCAGCAAAGGGATATTGTGGCTGTTGTCTCTGTAAGAAGGGAGATTGCGGTACTGCTGGTGTACGGTGAGGAGGGTTTTGCTGTTGGAGTGCGGGTGCGGGGTAGTTGCGCTGTTGGATGGGATACTGGGAGGTGGGGTAGGGCGATCTGAACTGAGAAGACAAACCAGCGGGTGGTGCAAGACTCGGTGGTCGCTGTGGTGGTTGAGCTAGTAAAAAGATAAGCTTTACAGGAATACAAAAGCAATAGAAAAAGAACTGAACTTGTTTGTCTGTTCATCGTCGTTTTTTTTTTCTTGTTGTTACGTCGCAATAATTCTCTCGAGCGTTGTTGTCGGTTGTTTGGTCAATGGACCTCCTCTCAAACTTTGAGGTGCTCGCTCTTCTACGCGACCTCGACGCAGACCACATCGCACGTATACGCTCAAAAGACACCGATTCAGATGTACTCGAAAACCTTCGCACCGTCGAACTCGAGGTAGACACACACAGCCAACACACACACACCATCTCTCTGACACCTTTTAAGGCAATACAGTACCTCTCTGCAGAGTACCAGCCCACATCACAACAATCAGATCGTGCCATATCTCAGCTCGTCCGTGACCTCGCACCCTTTTCCCTCACAAAAGCAGAGAAACTCCAGATCGTAAATCTTGCACCCACAGAGCCAGTCGAACTCTACGTCGTATGTACCCCTTCGCTGCCCTCCCGGTCGTTCACGCGTCCCCTTTATCTCAGATCGTCGAGGAACTCGAGGACCGTCTTGGTGACAGCATGCACGACATACTCCGCATCGTCTCAAAGTCCTTGTCCGCCACGGGCCCACCTCTGATAATTCAACCCATCCATTCCGAGCAGGTCGAGATTTACGAGGAGGAGCAGGCTTGGGTTCACGACGTAGAGGATGCCGAGTTCGATGACCTGGGGGAGGGCGCCGGTGTTGAAGGTGATCTCGATATGGAAGACGACTGAGGAACCGCAAGTATTGGATTCTAAATATCCTTGATCTGCTCTTCACACCACTCCCACAATGCATGTCCCAACTTTGGATCATGCGCGTCCTCGCGAGATGGCCCAATCCTCGCCCAAGGAACCAGATACTGTTCATGTCTGTCAACATCACGTTCCACCTAAATGTCTGGCAACACACCTTTCCCCCAAGCTCTGCAGCCGCAGGAGACGTAGCCGCATACACTTGCGTGAGAGCACCGAGGCTCGTATCGTACAATCCCAGGTCCTACACTTTCATCAGTGGGACAGCCCCTATATTCATCACAGGGTCCCTACCATGATTTTGCGAGAGACCGATCCCATGTGTCGCTGCAGATCAGACCGTATATTCCCTGGGTTCAACGAGATGGACACGATGCCTTCGGTTTTATACCTCCGGTCCAACTCTAACGCGAGCACGAGGTTGCCCTTTAGGTATTTTTCTCTCTTCAGCTCCAAGGGCAACATGCATACATTCTACTCACATATTTGCTCTGGCCATACAACTGAAAGCTCGACAGCTTCTTGCGAGAAGCCGTGTCCTTGAACGTCTCGAACTTCAAAAAGCCGAACGTGTGTGCAGACGACGACACCGTGACTATTCGAGCCTTGCCGTCCGTCGATGCCTTGCTGGTTGAGATCAACAACGGTAGCAGAAGCTTGGTGAAGTAGTGATGCCCTATTTATCATTCCCCTCAGTTGCAATGGTCGACACGAGGACACCATATATTTACCGAGGACGTTGGTGCCAAACTGAAGGTCGTATCCGTCTGACGTCAAATAAGAGGTAGGGGCAAACATGACACCGCTGACACGAACGTGAGCGAGCAACACATTTCTTAACAGTCGATCGTACTCACGCATTGTTGATAAGAACGTCTAACCGGGTCTCCTTGCTGTCGGTAAATTTTAGCACTCCACACGTCACTTTCACGAACAATTAAAGTTTACCTCAGAAATTCTTCTGCTGCAGTTTTGATGGCTTTGAGACTAGCGAGGTCGAGCTTCAAGAAAATTGCCTCTTTTCCCGTGCTGATCTTGAGCTCCTCTATTGCGCGCTCGCTCTTGACCTGATCCCTGGCGGCGATGTACACCTTTGCATTGTGCTGGAGGAGAGCCTATACGCAAGTTAACGGTCGCCTCGCCATCTGAACGCATATGAAAAAAAAAAACACACCTTTGCCGTTTCCTTGCCGATGCCTGTGTTGGCCCCAGTTACAATCACGACCTTGCCGGTCAGGTCTGGTATGTCATTGACGCTGAAGTTGGGTTTGGGGGGGAAACTTTGACTCAACAGGGATAGGTAAACGCCCATCGTTTTCGCGTCGGTGACTGGCGAAGTACATGTCGACGGGTTCTTATGATCGTCTCTGTTCACACCGCATGTGATATTCCTGCCTGAGATTGATGAGTAAAACGCGGAAATCGCAACCAACAAATTCGGAGAGCTGGCACGCCCGTGGAAGTTCTTAACGGGATGGAGACATTGTGGGACCCTTCGGGCACCGAAGCGCGTGCCAAATATAGTCTAGGCTGAACGGACCCGGGCCGTACATACATGATCTACAAAGCTTTTGCTTAGAATCAAACCACATGAAAGAAACATATTGATATCGAAGGAACAAAAAAAGTCTTGCATAAAAAAACGCTCCTGTATGAATTTCCGAACCGGTTGTACTACAACGCCCACCTCACGATATTGTTCTGTCTGTCTTCCTCGTTCTTGAACACGTTGTAGCGAGGACTGAGGGTATGCCAATACACGTTCCCTGCAGCGGTGTCGATCATGGCCTCTGCGTACGTAGCGAGGTAGGCATCTATTTCTGGGTCGAAAGACGGTAGATTGCGCTTGCAAGCATGAAAACGTTCCAAGGTTGCTTCAATCAGTTTGGCAGCATAATCGACTGCCCCCTGCACATCCATATGTGCAGTATTTTTGTCCTTCAGGATCACTGTCAGGATGTTTCCGAATGCCTTGTCGAACTTGTGTTCCTTCATGAAGGAGTAGACGTCCTGAATCGGAATAAATATTAGGAGGAGTAACGACCTTTGGCCTCTCACGTTCGTCATAACCATCACATCTATCGCAGCATCCTCCATCTCGCGTACGGCTGGATGAGCCAAAACATCGCTGGGAATATACAAGCAGCGGCTGGACCGAATCAAAGTCAAACATATGAAAGCACCGGTCGTTTCTCGGCGCTTGTCCAGGTGCCATTGGATATCGCCAAGCTCGTTTTTATTCGCATATGCTTCTCGATCGTGCACTTCTTTCCCCATAGCAACCACCCACGCCTCGTTGTCAGCGATGAATTTAGGCCAGTGAAAGGGACCCAAGGCTCCTCTGATGTAGGGTTGTAATTCACTATATTGGAGATGCAGCTTCTGTGAAAACGAAAGGCGAAACAAAGGTCGACATACGTCTGTATCATTGCCATGAGAGGATGCTGTATCGGATCTTCATCCCGAAGTGACTTCAGCCACAAAAACGCAAAAACTGGCGCATCTTCCTTTGAAGATCTCTCTCTATGCATATTGTCTGAGCTCATGGCAAGAGGAAGATTAGAACGATACCTACACTAGATCATCAAGCAAGAATGCTGTCGCATTATAGCTAATAAGTCCCATCAACCATTCATACGTAGAGTGCGGCCACAACGAGGAAGTGAACAAAGGCGCGTCACATTCCTCCATTGCCTAACGAGAGGGTTAAGAATGAGCAGATCAACAAATGCTAAAATAAGGATCAGATAATTACCTTCATGGAGTTCCCGGTAAGCGTGCTCTGTGCATGTAGCCATGTTCTGAATGAGGCCTCGGTTTTCTCGAGATGGGGATTAGGCACGCTCCTTGGGTCCTTGTTAAGTAGCGAGAGAAGGTCAGGAAGACGATACGCTTGGGTAGACATTAGGGAGCAGGATGGTGCTTTTGCATTGCTATGATGCGATGCATTATATGCACCTCGGATTGGATGATTTTCGCATCCGTTAGCCGGCACAAACAGGATCACTGAGACAGATTCAGGCCGCTTGAGCGGTATCAAGAATGCAGCCACAGTCATGTAATGGCAAGATCACCCACATCGTGATAAGTAAACCTGACTTCACATGATCTTTTGGACCAACGTTGATCTTCTTTCCAAAACCCTTTCCGAATTTCAGTTTCCACATGAATCGTGGTAGCACCCGCGGTGCAAACGTGCGCATGGAGCCGACGAGAGGGAAAGCACGTGTGTGTGCGCACGAGATGATGAGAGGGAGAAGTACAATTCCGGTCACGCAAAATCGACAACTTTGCTCAATCTGGATTCTTTTTGCGAAACTGGAATCGGCTTTAGCTCACGCAGCGAGGGGAAAAATAGAACGACACGTTTATCGGATCATCAAGCAAGGATGCTACCGCGTTATAGCCATTCTGAGTCACAGGTAAGTGTAACGACTCGGAGGAAGAACAACTGCGATGCGTCACTGGCACGTTCATCCATTACCTGAGAAGATCATGTTACAGATGCGGCAGAATAAGTATCAGACAATCACCTTCCCGGAGTTACCAGTAAGCGTGTTCTGTGCAGTAGCTATGTTCTGAATGAGGCTGAGGCTTCCCGGTCCTTGAGATGGGGATTAGGCACCAGGACCTTGCTAATCAGTGAAAGAAAGTCAGGAAGACGATGGTGTGCTTCGCATTGATGTGCCCGTGCATTATATACACCTCGGAAAGATCGATTCAGACCGCTCCTTATGTAAGCGTACTAAGAATGCAATGACTCCTAAGTACAACTTACAGTAGACTTTTCATAATGTATAAAGTACTTATGGTAGCGGATGGTCGTCTCTGTTCACATTGCATGTGTCAGTACTAGTAACGTGATAAAGTTCCTGCGTGGCAACCAGCAAATTGGAGACCTGGCACGCCCGGGGATAGCTAGACGGGATGGAGTCAGGGGCTTCGGTGCCCAAAGCCCACGCTAAATATAGTCTAGGCTTGAACGAACACTGCCAAGTGAAGATTGACTCGTTGGGACGTTCTGTGCCACGATGGAATCCTTACCTCCGTTGACCACGGGCGCACACGCGACGCACTGTAACAGGTGTTTGCTCAGTCTCCCAAGCTCCCAGGTCGACATCGATCCATCCAAGTGTGTGCCGTTCGTCGGTGATTTTGATCCATCATGATCATCCGAACAGACTGGCCTTGGCATTCTACTGCATCGGGTCGTTAGACCTGACCGGCCACTTCGCAAACGAAAGCACGAACGTATCAGACAAGGAGGCTTGGAGGAAATGGATATGGGCGCAGCAGATCCGTAAGGATTTCCATCGGTACTAACACTCGGAGTCATGAGAAAATTAACGATGTTGGAATGGCTCCCAGGGGGACCATGCGGAACTGGTTTCCGACCTGGGGATTACATGACAACCGACATGGAGCCGGTGATTGGCTTTTCTCATCACACCTAACCCCGAACTTCCCTGACAACTTGAACCAGCCGAACTCGTATTCCGAGAGCTCTCAGGACCCTCCCCATGTCATCTTGACATACACCGCGTTGCTCTCGCTCGCGATACTTCGCGATGATTTCACACAGCTGGATCGTCTCGGGATCGTCAGATTCTTGCAAGCTTGTCAGCGTGAAGACGGGAGGTGAATATCTATTTGCTCACCAACCTTGTTCAAATCCTGACCAAGGACATTTTCAGCTTTTCCTCTGAACCTTATGGAGGGGATTCCGACATGCGAACAACCTACTGTGCTTTTGCGATCAGTAGCATGCTGAACGATTGGTCGGGTGTACGGATCGAACCCGCGCTGAGGTTCATCGCAGCCTGCAGAGTAAGCGTTTCCCCCAAGTTGCGCGCTCGCTCTGACGGATGATCACCATAGAGTTATGAAGGCGGGTACGGCCAGGTGCCTTTTGCCGAGGCTGCAGGTACTATATCATGTCGCAAAGTCTCTAGTCTATTTCTAATAACCGCAGGGGGTCCCACGTATTGCGCGTTAGCATCGGTCTTCCTTGCCGACAAAGGTTCCTCCCTCACCAGCGACGAGAGGAAGCAGACCATTCGGTGGCTCACTCAGAATCAAGCACCGTCCGGTGGTTACCGTGGGCGGACGAACAAAGAAGCGGACGCTTGTTATTGTTTCTGGTGTGGTGCCTCTCTATCGGTAAGTTTCGACAACACGTTCGTTCATCTTCAAGTTGGTCCGTTTGAAATCACACCGTCAGATCCTCGGAGCGCAAGAGCTCGCGTCCGAACGGGAGCTCGCCCAATTTATAGCATCTTGTCAATTCAAGTTTGGTGGGATTTCAAAGGCTCCACAGGAACATCCCGGTTAGAAGCTCTCGGTGCTTTACTGCCTCGGACGGGAGCGCTGACACCCTCGTTTCAAGATCCGTATCACACCTATCTGTCGTTGGCGGCGGTCGCAATGTATCCGCCGTCAAACGCTGTCGAGAATAGTTGGAAGCTCCAGCCATTGGATCCATTGCTGAATGCGAACGAGGCCACTTCCAGCTGGGCTAGGAAGTACATTCCAGGTAGATCATGAGTTGAGCTGTCATTGTGTGGAAAAAAGGCAGAGTTGTATGGAAAGCATGACTGCTCGGTGTCTATTACGGTCGATTTTTTCAATTTGGGTTACATGGGTTTTGGGGACACGGGCACCTCGAATTGCTTGCAATAGAGTTATGGAACAGAATCAACGGGATATTTAACATGAAACCACCCGAAAGTCATCGTCTCTGGTAGTATATCGGATAGTACACCCGCCTGTCACGCGGGAAAGCGGGGTTCGATTCCCCGCCAGAGAGATCTTTTTTCTTCGTCACTTGCTGCTTTTTGCTTACGCAAGTTCACCTCAAACCGCCTTCGTCCGTCCGCTTAACCTTCTAAATGGCTTTCAACGGTTTCGAAGAGAGCACACCCTGGGCAATCTCCAGAGCGGAATCGGGCGACATCGTCAAAGATGCGATCCGGAAAGAACGAGTGCTCAAGTAGGTCTCTATCTCCGCCTTCTCGATCCCTCCGTAACTTTGACGTGCGCGTCTGACAACGCACGCCGTACTTAGGGACGTTGTTGCTGCACAAGGCGATCTGAGAGGTGGGTGAAAATATGAATCTGCCGGTGCCGAACATGACGTTGACGATCTTATCTTGCGCTCTTGTGCACGAACAGCCCTTGTGGCGCGCGTGCATAGCGTCCAGACTGATGTCGACAAGCTCACGTCCGAGAACGTGATGCTACAGACGTACATGGACAATCTGACGATGCAGGTGGCGAGACGCAAGTGATACACGTACACATACACATGCTGGGCTGGAGGGGCGGAAGGGCGCACCAGACGCAACGGAACATGTTGGGATGTATGACATGCGATTCGTCGTCGCCATCGTCGTGGGTGAGCATTCCACTTTCCACTTATTCCCTTGCCCTTCTCCTCCTCAGCCCTTATCGTAATTCAGTTACAGTTACAGCTCGGTCCATCGGTGGACGGAGGACTACCGCGGCGCTGACGCCAGAGCAAGGCGCCCTTCTTGGAGAGTTCCGTTTTCTGCGAGACGCTGGGAGGAGCAAGTCCAGGGCTGTCTCGGGAACCTTGACCCCCGCTTACCTATACCATCGCCGAGACGGTCAGCTTCTTGTTACTGTATACATAATCATAATGATATCCAGCATCCGACGAGATGTTCGGCCTAACGACACATTCCGATCCGGGTCGAAACCCCTGAATTATCACCTTCAGTGCGTCCGTACGAAACGCACCCATCCACATCACTACATTTACAAAGTTCATTTCCCTCACGATTTTGATTGTGCGGACGTAATGCTCGTCGAAAGGACATTCATGCCCAAAGATGCTGCTATCTTGTCCCTTCAAATTTCTCGAAGCTCCTCCTACTCTTCTTCTGTCAACGTGACACCGTCTCCCGAACGGGTTTCGAGGGTACGGTCCGCACGC
>JBBPOJ010000127.1:0-42290 GCA_038091395.1 Leccinum rimulosum
TCCCCCACGTACAACTATTCACTCATTTTCTTGCTTAATTGCAGGTCCTCCGTGTTCACCCATCAGCTCTGCCAGCTCAGACCCCTTCTATACTCGTCAGGATGTCCGTGTCTTCGCACCGCGGGATGGTGTGTCTGCGCCATCGGAGGCATTGGATGGACAGCCTTCCGATGAGCCTGTTATACCTATGCTTCCTGTTCCATCTTCTCAGAGTCAATACCTGCTTCACCCTGATGCGACACCTAAACGCAAGCGATGTTACCGACGTGTTGAATATGTTATTTCTTCTCAACTTCAAGAAGAGGAAGAATTAACGTTACCAAGGCTTCCCAAACCCACTAAGGCCATTTTGTCAGTGGTTGTTTCTCCTGGAAAGTGAGGTTTACATTAGGGTGTCATGCATTCCATTAAAATTATCCCAAGGCACACGCCCCAAAGCCACCATGGTCGTGGCGAACGAAGAAGTCAGTGCTTTCACTTGGGCTTCACTCCCGTCGCAACATCTACCAGCTCTTCCGCTGGTCCGTCTTGCTCTTCTGTTACGACGATTAAGGCAACAGACAAGCTTTCGCCTGGGTTTCCAAATTCCCCAAGATGCAAAGGAATGACGACTTATCACTCTCCAAGTTCTAAGTCGATGCGAGGATCTATCTGCCAGGGTTCCACTGAAAATTTCCCGCTGGTACACCCAGAGGACTCTCTGACAGAATCCGAATCTGATTCGTCCATGCTTCGGTTGAAGATGATGGCCAAATCGTTGTGTTCTCCTACTCGTGGATCTGGCCGGGGCCAACTTTCCGGCATAGAGGCCGATTCAGCAACAGAAGCAGAATCCGACACTGAAATTCGCCGCTGCGTTGAGCAAATCAGCAAGAAGCGCCGCTCTGAACATCATCTTGGGGGATCGAGGGAAAACACCCCACCTCCGCTAGTCATCTCACCTCTCGTTTCTCCTGCGAAATCACGCATCGCCGCTGTGTCTCCGATGGATGGTTTTACAGAGTCACCCACGCGGAAAGGCTTTGGGTCGCGTATCCAAGGATCAGGCTATCCATCTACTGTGGAACATCGAATGCAACCGGAATCTTTACCTTCGGTTGTTCGGGAATTCATTCGGATGTTTCCTGGGGATGAAAGTTACCCTGCAGGCTTTCCAGAGTCACTGCGGATTTAAGACATCGGGCAAGAGAATAGATTACCGTTGTTACAGTGATACGTAATTACGATATTCCTCTGAGCTACGATCATCATCCCAGGATGGTTCGTGGACGAGGAGCTCTCTCTACCTCTCGTATGGACGAATTGTTCTTATCCGACTTATCCGACCCGATACCGTTTGCAGCATCCTCGGAGATTCGCAGCGTCAATTCTGAGTCGTCGGGCCGAGTAGTAAGAGCAGATACTGCCGCCACTTTGGTTGCGCCCGCGTTCTGCTCGGCCACCTGTACCATCTTGTCGTCCTCGGTTGTCCGGTCTCCAAAGACTTCTCCCAGCTCCTCCAGTGTCTTGTGTGCGGTCTCGGGATAGATGAACCAGACCACCAGGAACGATAGGAGACAGAAGCCGACCAAGAGGAAGTAGTAGCCCGCGTCCATGACTTTAAACAACGGAGGTGTGATGAACGCGACTATAAAGTTGAACAACCAGTTGGTGCTCGTGCTCAGCGACATGCCCTTGGCGCGTGCGCGGAGAGGGAAAACTTCAGCACCAAGGAGCCAAGGACCGGGTCCCCACGTAGCTCCAAAGAAGAAGAGATATAAGCAAACGCCGAAAAAGAGAGCGTCTGCAACGGGGATGCGGGCTGGTCCTTGGGGAAGGCTGTTGGAATGATACTGGAGAGCGCCGATGATGGAGAGCGATATGGCTAGCATAATGCTTCCGATGAGAAGGATGGTACGGCGACCCCAGTAGTCGATGAGGAACATGGCAGGGATGGTACCCGAACAGTATATGATGGCGCAAGCGCCAGCGTAGAGGAGGGAACGGGCGATGCTGAACCCTGCACGAGTCAGATTCGACGGTAAGAAATACAGGATGGCATTGATGCCGTTGAGTTGGGCAAACATCTGACAAGTGATGCCGACGATGGAGCGGCGGGTGTATTGACGGAAGAGCTGACGCCAGGTAGCTTCGCCCATCTCGCGCTCGTATTCGACGACAGTGACAATTTCGACGTATGTCGCAACGATGTGTGGAAGTTTTGGGTCGCCGGCCCCGTGAAGATCTGCTAGGACGCGCAAGCCTTCTTGCTCGAAGCCATTCGCCACGAGCCATCTTGGCGTCTCGGGAAGGATAAACGTCCAAGCCACAAGGATAGATGCAAGCGCAGCTTGCACGACATACGGACCTCTCCAGGAGATCTCCGAAGGCATGGCAAAGAAGAACCCATAACCGACCCAGGCCGATACCGCATACCCGAGGTTCAAACAGATGTACTCGATACAAACGAAGAGACCGCGGGAATGACCAGGGGCAATCTCGCACTGCAAGACTGGGACGGTCATGGAAAGGATGCCGACTCCGATTCCTTGAATTGATCGACCAGCGATCAAAGTTCCGAGGTTGGGGGCGAAGATCTGGATGAAGGCGGCGATGAGGTACATGATAGCACCAAGACGGACTGCCATCCGTCGACCCATGATGTCGCAGATGTAAGCTGCCAAGAAAGATGCAAAGAATGCGGTGATGTTCAGACAAGAGACGGTGATGGCTGTACAATAGTTAGATACTGCCAGTGGACGATGGGTACGAAGGAAGAGGACGAACCGTCAAGCCAGGGGTCAACACCCGTGTTGCCTGCCTGGATCTGCTCGAGCGTCACCGTCTTCCCGAACATACGATGGATGAAGGGTGGTTGGACCTGGATCGCTGCGATGATCCCTTGTCCATAGCCGAACATGGCATCGCCCAGCGATGCGAGCGCGGAAGACATGTACAAGAGTGGTCTTCCAACCATCCATCTTGGATAACGAGCGGTGTATACTCGCGGCCGCAAGCGGTCGGTGAGGGTCATGATATTTCTTCAAGGGAGTGCGGGTTGTGTGAAGGAGATGGGTTCAAGTTCCAGGACCTGGGCTGCTTTCCAATCTGCACGAAGGTATTTATGTGGTTCTGCATGGGGTTCCGAGACTTGCCTGGCCCGAATTGAAACTGGGCTGCTTTGAGTGCACCGAGCATGACGGTGCTGGCGGTAAGCATGATAAGCACTGCAATGTCTACGACGGGCGCTCGGCGGTACACCTGCAGCTTGAGTTAGTTGGATGACTACCTTGGACGAGGAGTGCGTTTCATTTGAGTGGATCAGGGTGCTGGGCTTTTCCGACGGATAATGACAAACACCCCGACGGATAACTTCAAATGGTACCCGTACTCCGAACGCGTCGCAGATCTTATCACACTCCATCATGACTGGCCGCCTTCAACACAAAGTCAGTCTTTGAACATAGCTAAACTTGGACGCGTTGATCTATGCTGATATCTATTCTTTTACTCTCAGTCTGCACTCATCACCGGAGCCGGTTCGTGAGTTCAGAGTTTCGTACGTATCTAACCATCATACCAGCTGATCGCCACTCACAGCGGCATCGGGCTCGAATCATCGCTCCTCTTCGCACAAGAGGGGGCAAATGTCTTGCTTGTTGACATCAACTTACCAGCAGCTGAAAAAACTGCATCTTTGATCAACAAGAGGTTTCCGAATGTGAAAGCGTTGGCTCTCAAGGCCGACGTGTCGAAAGAAGAAGACATCAAGTCTGCTGTCGATCGTGCCGTCAGTGAATTCGGCAGGCTCGATGTCATGGTACGTAGCTGTCTCGAACCCTTCACTCAAGCTACCCCCGTTCACCCATCTTGCCAGTTCAATAATGCTGGCGAGTTGGATACGTCTGTGACATTCAAGTATTCCCTCTGATTTAGATACAGGAATCATGCACCCAGATGATGACAATGCTCTTAACACGGAGGAACGGATTTGGGACCTCACGATGTCGATCAACGTCAAAGGTGTCTGGTGGGGATGCAAGTATGCGATCCTCGCCATGCGTCAAAATCCCGTGGACGAGTCAAAGGGCCTGCATGTCGGAGGAAGTATCATCAACACAGCGAGCTTCGTAGCCATCATGGGTGCTGCTACTCCCCAGCTGGCTTGTGAGTATCCCGGGATACCCTCTCGTCCGCCACCTGATCGCTCTCTGCAGACACCGCGTCGAAGGTAAATCCATTGGAGAACTTGTCATTCCATTGATCCCAATGCCGATTCCAGGGTGCTGTGCTCGCAATGACTCGAGAACTCGCGATGGTGCATGCCAGAGAAGGCATTCGTCTAAATTCTCTTTGCCCGTGAGCCCGATTGCTCAATTGACTATCCACACTTCTGATCGCATTTCATTTCAGCGGTCCTCTGAAGACTCGTAAGTGATCGCCCCATTGTGAGAGCATACGATCTCACTTGGAACCAATGTCTCAGCTCTTCTCATGGATTTCTTGAACACTGACGAGAAAAAGAACCGCCGTCTAGTTCACCTGCCCATGGGTCGTTTCGGTGAAGCAATCGAACAAGCGAAAGCTGCTCTTTTCCGTATGTATTGCTGAATTTGAGTGTAATTCGCCTTTGACCTTCTGTATCGTCAGTGGCGAGTGATGACAGCAGCTACATGACAGTCCGTGTTCACGTGTTATGCGACGGAGCGTTACTCACAGGCTTTACCAGGGCACAGATTTCAAGGTGGATGGTGGCCTGACATCATGCTATGTCACTCCACTTGGGGAACAGGCTCGTCCTCCTCCAGCAAGTCTGGCTTAGTGGTCGTGCACAGGTCACAGACGTGTTAATGATCGAACAAGGAAAGTCAGGTGATTATCACGTTTGCGCTGGGGGAAGTAATGCTCTCGAGATGCTGATGCTGAGTGTAGTTCTGCAGTTGGCATACACACCAGGGAGTCAACGAAGATCAGCCATGACATCTTGCATGCAAGGAGAATAGATATATTGGCATAATAAATACAAACCACGGGAAGACGTTGATACAACTATAATGCGTTCCGCGCAAATTCATATTGAACTGTTGGTCCTCTTTGGCAATGGATTGCGACCGCTTGGTATTCCACAACAATCAGTGATCCGCCCACTACTTTGCTTTCTTTCCTGCGGCTCTGCGGCTCTCGGCCTGTTCCTTGCGCAACTTGGCAATCTCCACACCCACACCGTTCTTGACTTGCTTATGCAACTCCGGGCGGTAACCAAGCATGAATAGCAGCTCCAAGTGGACGAAGAAAGGGGCAAGAACAAGGGCTTTCAAAAGCATGTTGAGGAAAGAGCGAACCAATGTTACGGAACGGAAAGCCCACCTCCGGCAATATTGTCGAGCAAAGCCGGCGCGCGACCCTCTGCGAGCCCGTGCCCGATAAACTGAGAAATCCAGGAAATAACTTGAACGATGATCGCGTTCCTGATACCGTCAGGCCGGGATGCATACGCCGTTGCCGACAGCAGGAAGAAAATCAGCTGTGGCGCATATAGGATCTAGTTCGGGCCATGAATGGGTCAGTTAATTTCGGAAGTGATAGGAGGCGTACGGCAGCTACGGGTTCGAGGAGGATGTAATAGGACAAGTAGAATGCTGTGACGAGCGCAGAGGTGTTCAAGTCAAAAACAAGGTAATCGTTGAACACGTGTTTGATGGAAGGGAGGAAGGGTGGCGAGGGAATGAGGGTGGTGAGAACCAGCGCACTCCTGGATGGGCCACGCGGAAGTGATGGTAAGAACGAAGCAAGTTTAAAGAAGGGAAATAAAGCGACGTTACCAGAGAATGGCAGGGACTCCGAAGATGTGGATGACCACGTTCACGGGATTAGAATGGTAGGAACCATAGAAAGTGAGCTAAAGAACCGCATGAAGCTCAACCGAGAGGTATCCAGAATATTGCGCACTTGTTTTCGAACATTGAACATCGAGGACATGGTGGAAAGAGATGCCCGTCGATACGATTACGTTATCAACTTGCGGGGAGGCGGAGGTTACAAACACTGCCACGATCCGATGTTTGTGACTGAGTCGTACATACTACAGTCTAATATATACGTGTCGCCCCTCCCCTTGCCAGCGATTGCGCAGGGCCGCCGTCTCGACTCTCCAGCGTTAAAAGTCACGTGATTCGGACCAAATTCGGACCTGACGAAACTGCCAGACGTCGTTGGACACATCTTGAACAAGTTTCAGACATGGTTCGCTCTACAATTATAGTCCGCGCTGCCGATGCGCTACCGCTCGCAGCCAGTGTCGACGACGAACAGGTCCGCACTTTTCTTCATCTCACAAGGCTCACGACTGACTCATCCTCAGACAGAGCAGACGTTGCAGGAACACAAACAGCAGGCAAAACTGATATTCAGGCGCATCACACCCAATTCCGAACCCCGGTGCTCCATCGAAAGTGGACAGTATACGCTTCAGTGAGCTTCATCATCCTCTTCAACAACGGCCCACCTGAACATTAGCTTCAGTTACCTTCTTGCAGACAATGTTGTATTTCTGACCATCGCGGACAAGTCGTATCCTCGAAAACTGGCCTTTTCGTATCTCGAAGAACTATCCAAAGAGTTCTCCTTGTCGTACGGCGCCAAAGTGGAGTCGGTACGGAAGCCATATGCTTTTGTCGGGTTTGGTTCGTACCAGCGGTTATATCCTCTCCCGTTCATTCACGAGTTTTGTTAAAAAGACACGTTCATGTCCAAGACTGCGCGGCTATATCGGGATACCAGGGCTGCCAGTGCTTCCGGGAGCTCAAACATGGATAAGCTCAACGATGAACTGCAGGACGTCACTCGGATAATGACGAAGAACATGGAAGAACTTCTTTGGCGAGGAGACTCGCTGGACAGTAAGCCCAGTGTCTGCCTTGTGTCAGTGGTTCTGACATTTGCTCCTTTGTCAGAAATGTCGCACCTTTCTACGTCGCTGCGTACAGAATCGGAGAGGTATCGCAAGGCAGCAAGGAACATCAACTTTCAAGCCATGATACGACAGTACGCACCGTTCGGTGCTGTGGCGATATTGGTCATTGTCCTCCTGTGGTGGCGCTTTTCATGAAGTCGATTATGAGCTGCTCCTGTTCAACATGGACAAGTTACATACAGAAGGTTTAATCTATAGGATTTTTGGCGCACAGTTCGATGAAGGAATGTATCCCGCAACCTATACTCGGACCCATACACTTGAAGTACTTCTGCAGTTTTTCGTGAATGCTCTACTCATTTTGAAAGGTCATTGGAATGATACCACTCCCTGGCGTAACGCTAGCTGGAGTTCCGAAATTGGGGCATGGTAAGGTAGTTAAATGTCAGGGCAGCGTGACTGATGCATAAATGGGTTCTGTGGCTTTGAAGAATGGCGCCGACAACACCGAACATTGCTACTGATCGGCGGCACTATTCTCGTCACGTCCATCACGACATCGTTTGCAATTGCATCAACATCTCATCATGATAAACAGACTCCTCTTCGTCCTGGACAAGCAGCATTGTTGGCCGAATAAGGCACCCCTGGACCCAACGTTAACCCTTGCCACCACTATAGTGAGAGGGAGTTCTCGACGTCCTGTCAGTTGACGCACGATTGGCCCATCTTTCCCGATAAATAGCTTGCTTTAGGGCTAGATGGGCAGATGGGTAATGGGTACATGCGATCATGCCATGGGATCTGTTCGAAAAATGATTCGGGACGAGGGTTGTCCCGTTTGCCACGCCCTAGGCGAAGTCCCTATCATCATGGGTTGCGTGCGAAATGCGCGGATGACCCTTAGATTGGCGCCTTAGGGGAAAGTATAATTTTCTAACAGTTGCAAGTTCATCCTCAGCTTTGCTATGAAGCCAACTTGAAGAGACTGACGCGTATGGGGCCACTGGAATCGCGTCCACTGCCAAGGATGTTCTTTTCAAGGGTACTGTTTCAATTCAGGGTTGACCGGGTACAGCGTGCCTCCCGGTTGGCGATCCAACCAAAATGGTCGTCGCCATCGATCAGCCAGGCTATGCAGAGATGGGCTCGATATGGCTGATGCTGACACGAGGCCGCAGTGTACGAGATTATCCAATTCCATCTCTGCGAGAGGACAAAAGGAGCCCTTTCTTTCTCTTATCCGCTACCTTCTTTCCTTCCCTCCGTTCGACATCCATCATGGCTACCATGGGAGGGGTGGATATGCCCCAACCTTTCTCTCCATCTCCTGGTGGGCAAATCCAGCCGGGTGCTATCACTTACACCACCTCGACTGGTCCTGATGGCCAAATCGTCTACCATCCGTTCAGGTAAGTCTCAAGGCCACGTCGATGTTGCGAGCCAGTTCATCATTTGGTTGATAGAGCTGTTCCTGCACGGTAAGATATCCTGGTTTGCACTCTAGATCGTCTTTTGATGTTCGATAGCTACCAAACGCCTCAGGGAGTTGTCCAGGGAATTCAGTGGGTTCCGGCCGAGGCTACGCAGATCCTCCCGGCCGGCGCTAAGCCAGCGAACGCGGTAAATTGCTCCCCTGGACTCGCCTCTTTTCATCTCTTGACTCATGTCACGTGCAGGAATTCGCTGCCTCGTGGAACCGTGGCAATCTCACTCGCGATGACGAAAGGGCTCTCGACAAATGGTATGTGCGTTATGAAATGAACCAAACAGTGTCTCACCCCACATGTAGGCAAAAATCAGAAGAGAAACGCAGGAAGAAGGAAGAGAAAGATTCGATAAGGCGACTCTCGAAGCAGTTTGACAAAGATATGCAGGAAGTAGAGCTCCGCGCAGTACGCGACAGGGAAATGCAAACCAGAGAGCGCCGTCGCAGTTTCTATGGTGATGCTCCTCCCACAGGCTATGGCGCTTTTTCCCACAGCCCCAGTGGAACAACTGTAGAACTCGAACGCAAGTTCGCCGATATCGAGATCGAAAAGGACGTAAAGTATTCCACTCGTCAGAGGAAGTATTCCACCAGCGGAGGAGATCGTACCTCCCTTTACGGTGCTCCACCAGGCAGCACCTACACGTCACCGGTTGCGCCATATCAGACCCCCTCTGGTTACCCAGCGTCCAACCCATACAATCGTGCTCCTTCCCCTGCCCCATACCGTCAACAATCCACGTATACTACTTCTCCCAACCCACGCTCTCAGGATCTCTCCTCTTATCCAGGTGGTCCAGATCCGATCGCGAGGGCAGCTTCACCCTATGGTCGTCCTCCTACCGAACCAATTGCCAGAGCAGCCTCCCCCTATGGACGTCCTCCTACTGAACCGATCTCCAGAGCAGCTTCGCCCTATGGTCGTCCTCTCACAGAACCAATTGCTAGAGCGCCCTCACCTTATGGTCGTCCTCCCAACGCACCGATTGCTAGAGCTGCTTCACCCTATGGCCGCCCTCCCACCGAACCGATCGCTAGGGCGGCTTCTCCGTACGGGCAGAGCCAGCCGCCTTACATGAATCGTGCACCATCTCCAATTCCTCCCTCAGCGAGAGGCGGTATGCCCCCACGTTCTACCTCTCCTTTCCCTCAAGTACCTTCATACGCTGGTTCTCAACCTGGCGGCGGCTATGGTGGACATGGATTCGATGGACAGCGCTCTCGTGCGCCGTCACCCATGCCTGGCCCTCCTGGCACTGCATTCCCGACGTCTCCTCGTGTCCCCATGTCTGGCGTAGGTGAAGCACCACAGCTTCCTGCGCCGGAGGCCTTCTCGCGCCCTGCGAATGCAGCTCAGTCGTACACACCATTCAACGTCATGAAGATCCAAGACATGGAGCAGTTCTACGACCAAATCCCCCGGATGCCCTTGGTCTTAGAGACGCACGATGTGTATCATCAGGACTGGATCAGGTTCATGAACGTACGTCTTTTTCTTTTCCTTTATGACTACTTTGCACATCCCCACCAACAATGCTCAAAATAGGATCTCGCGCTGGCGTGGGCTGGAAAGATGCCAATTCCAGAGTTTTCCCGTGGGGGCCCGCCGCCCAAGCGTTCTACGCTCATCGCTGACCTCATCGATCTCTGGAACTCGAGCTTCTTCCTCACGCGTCGGGTCGAGATCGTCTTGTACAAAGGTCGCGAGCGCCGCTCGGGCGCCAACGCGGGTGCCATCGAATACAACCTGCCCGGTCTAGGGCCAGAGGACGATTCAGACTCTTCAGACTCGTCAGACTCGAACTCTGATTCCGACGACGATCGGTACCCAGGGTATGGTCGCGGCATGGACCTGACAGAGTCCAAGAGACGACGCAGGGAGAAGAAGGAAGAGAAGAAGAGGCGCAAGAGGGAGAAGAAGTTCCGGAAGAAGGCCAAGGAACTCGAAAAGACGTATGCGCTCTATCTCACGTACATCTATCCAAGGGACATGCCTGCTGCTGGCCAACACAGCTACTACGTCTAAACTTGGCCCGCGAGGCGCGTCCTGGATTTTTTTTTCCAAGTTGAGAGTGGAAGAGGTTTGGTTGACTGAGAAAGTATGTCGTAGGCTTCGCGTTCCGAAACGAATTAATGCCTGTGTAAATCATGTAAAATCATGTATATGTACAGCGAATGTGTGCAGTCGAACACCTCCTCGGGATAGGAGGTAGTGTCGCGAGATAATAGCAATGGTAGTGGAGGGTTTTCTCAATCGTCCAGCTTGAGCACCTGCAAATGAGCACTAGTCTTCTAATGAAGTTGATTGACCTCTACGTAGTAACAAATCGCAGTACTGATATGTTAGAGGTGGGTAACCTTGAACTGATCATCTTCCCAATACCCAACCAGTTCCAAAGCTTCGTAAACTCCACTCTCTACTTCCATGTGACATTTTTTGACGGCAAGTCTACACTGGGTCCCTTTACGGGTGGAAATAGCCTCGCAGAGAGTCTTCAAATCTGAGTCCACTCTTGAAAAGGTGATCTTGTACAATTCTAGTTCCTCCAACGCCGGCACAAAGATCTCGTTTCGACCTCCATCAACGGGGGCATCCTTATCTCCCGAACAGTCGTGAGAGGGGAGAGAGAGCATGGAAGCTATCTGGGGCATATGGTATCTGCTGAGTTTGATGTGCCGTACGTTCGGAAACGATGCCAACATGTCCCTCCAAAAGTTCAAAAGGGGTCGGGCAGTTGTGCTTCCAATGAAATGAACGCTTCGAATGCTTGTCAAGGGCATCATGGAGCGACACATGTGGCTTGAGATGGCACTGGGTTCGAAAGATGCGATATTGACCAAAATATCAATATCGACCAGGAGGCGAGTGTTCTCATCCGATATTAACACCGGAGAAGAGATAAGTTCTGACATGCTGAAGGCAAGCGTCGCATGCTCGAGGGTGATGTTGTTAATGGTCAGCGAGCGAAAAATCGGAGTAGCGGCGGGTGTCGGATCGTAGGATGGGTTAATTCTCTGGGCGAGAAGAGATGCCAGTCGAGTGACATCATCATGCCATGCGGATTGATAGATTCCGCATTCCAGTTCGACTATTGACGTCAACGGGATGTCTACACAGGACAGCAATGCGTTAACTGTCGAGATTGGGGCATTGATTGTCATATTAGATAGGCGTGAAAGATTGATTGTTGGGGCAGCATTGAATTCTCCACTGGATAAAAATTCATGGGCGCTACGAAGGGTGATGCCGTGGACGAATAATTGCACGAGATGTGGCATACGCCGCAGCACGGCAAGGAATTCCGACATTATGATGATTTTGGGAAAGGGGAATCCGGCAGAGTTCAGATGGAGGGTCGTCAAGGCACTGAGCTCGAGTGAAGTCCATGGGATCCGACAGTTTCCCAACATCAACGTTCGGAGGGCTGGTATGTTTCCTTCGAAAAAAAACGAGGACTTCCCCTTTGGTAAACGGAAGTTTGATATTTCCAAATGGTGCAAGCAAGGGAGATGTGAGTGAAAAAAACTGAACAGGACCTGATAGCTGCATTCCTGAGCGATGTTAAAAAAGTCAAGATGAAGTTCTTGTATGCGTTGTGAATGATTCACCAGCTGCTCCACGATAGAAAGCACATGAAATGCTGCATAACGAATGTGAAAGATAGGCTTTATGCAGATCTTCAATGGTGCATTCTGCGATCTAGCCAATAGTTCCTGAGTCCAGCGCTGCGACGTTGTGGGAATGTAAGTCCAAAGGGTCTGGCAATTGAGAGCTATATCCCGCCAGCGGCGGCAAACGTATGAAACATTGAACCAACTAGGCGTGGCAGGTTTGGGGCGACCGGTATGTGTCTTGTAAGAGTCGTGAGCGGTGTAGATGAATATGTTTTCCAGTATTTCAACCGGAAGACAAGAAACGGGGGACAAGGGATCCCATCGGAAGTCAAGGGGCGACACCAAAGTTATTCCATCGTCCGTGTGGGCCAGGTCCATGCTTGCTACAAGGTGCTTAGAGGAACGATGGTCGTACAAGCTCAGGAGCGCTATTGCTGCTGAGATTGGCGACAAAAGAAAAGTGGGGCGCTAGGGAAGTCGCATTAATGTTTGAATTACAAGATTTACTTCGAAGAACTTTTACTGGATAACTTGAACGTGTTCAACGGGATGAATGCTACAGTTGAAGTTGAGAGTCGCTTTTTCAAATTCCGGTATCTGCTTGCGAAATTCCCCTCGAAACTAGTAGGAGGCGTTGGGGGGTCGGAGCACTTGGTTTGTGTACAGTTTGTACAAGACGCGCGTCACACAATAATGTAGGATTTTGTCGCAATGTCGTTCATACTAGTCCGCGAACTTAACAATGAGAATATACAAAGCATAAATTACCGCGTCACCAACCACCACGCCCTCTACCTCTCGGGGCACCATGGTGTGAGCCACTTCCGCCACCGCCACCTCCGTACCCACCGCGGCCGTGTCCGTTAGGGGAGCCGTACCCACCGTAACCCCCTGAACCACCACCTGGACCGCCGTAGTTACCACCGCCGTACCCTCCCCGTCCGTATGCCTGAGAGTGGCTAGGCGGCCCGTGACCGCCTCTAGGACCCCCGCGATATGGTCCGCGTGACGAAGGCCCCTGGGACCCACCATAGTTTTGCGTCTGGGGCGGCGGCGGCCTCCCGTTCCATCCATGCCCGCCAAAGCCTTGTTGCGATGGCGGCGCATACGAATTCGAATTCCTCCCCGACGATCCGTACGACGACGACCCGTATCCGTTCCCGTTGGAATAGCCGCCGGGAGGATGATGAGATGGAGGTCCGTTTCCGTACGAGCCACGATTGGCGGGCCCGCCTCGCCCACCACCGCGGTCCGGTCCTCCCCCACGGCCCCCACGGCCTCCGCGCCTCGTACGGTGATCCAGGTCTTCGGAGGTGAGCTGTTGCGGGGGTTTGCGCAACCCTTGTAGCAACATCGAACGGTGCGGGATAAGTTGTTTTGGGAAATAGTAGAGCGCTGACAGCGATCTGTCGTTCTTGATGTCAGAGAGCCCTATCGACGTCAATGGAGAGTAGAAAGTCGATCCCGGAATGCAATCAGGATTCGGGAGCGAGCTACCACTAATCCCCTTGGAGTCCATTATGGGCATTGGTATCGGCTGCAGAAATGAGATTAGACTACTTTGTGATGAATGACGACACGAGACTGTATTGACCTGCTTGTCTTTCCGTTTCCCATACAGGCTTTCGAAAAATGGATACAGCCTATGCTCATCCGACACGTACATCACATTACTGCCCCAGCTGTTCCTTCTCACTTCGTCCTCTGTGAGTGCCGGATATTTCTCTGACATGGCATCCAATAGTCGTTTTTCATCGATAAAGGGAAGTAGAGCAACACCCTGCCACAGCATCTTCTTTCCGTTCATGTCAATCTGGAAAGAGCTCGGATAAAAGTCGATTATAGGCGAGGTCGGTTCGGTCATGAGCTCGTGGAAGACAGCTGGAATATGCTTCATCGAAGCAACGGGAAACACTCCCATGAGTTGTTCATAAGGCTTAAACGGTTGACCCAGGGTGAAGCTGATCTTCATGTTCTTGACATCCTCGAAATCCGAGGCAAAGGGAGCAAAGTGGAAAGGATAGTACCATTGCCAGGAGGGTGTCTTGCGAGGAAATTACATCAACGTTCTCGCAAATTTTTGTCTCGAGACTTACCCCTTGATAGTAGTAATGCAACACCCATGCCATACCTTCCAGGTAGTGTTGAGTTACCCTGGTACAGAACGTCAGCACTATCCCTAGCTGAGAAAGCGTAATAACAGACGTTTTCCTGAACTCAGTGTCGGAGTTTGAGA
The DNA here is from genome assembly GCA_038091395.1 of Leccinum rimulosum. Taxonomy (NCBI): domain Eukaryota; kingdom Fungi; phylum Basidiomycota; class Agaricomycetes; order Boletales; family Boletaceae; genus Leccinum; species Leccinum rimulosum. The sequence goes on from JBBPOJ010000127.1 coordinate 14,233, forward strand.
CGCCGAATTTATGCTGGTAGTAGCGCTCCTTGTAACCGGGCTCATACAACCTAAGTTCACACGAACCGTTGAGGTCCCCTTTGAGCCGAACGAGATTGTGAAAGTGACTCATACCTGACACTATCTGCTTGCTGAACAGAGCCATCAGCTCGAACGACCATAGCATAAGTTTCCTCATCCTCCGCCGAGTCGTCGTTCTCGCCGGCGGCGGCGACGTCCTCAGCGTCGATTTGTGCATCTTCTATCTCAACATCCGTCGCGCTTCGTTTTTGGCCAAAAGAAACAGACACCATAGACTCATCCGTCGATTGTAAGCATGGGGGAGAAGCTGAGGTCGAAGGATCCACGTTTCCAAGCCCAGGAACGTCGAAATCAGATGCCAAATCATCGAGCTCGGGAACCTGCACTTTTGACGCCAACATGGACGATGCGGGTTTAACTGGAACTAGCCCGGCCAATTCGGCTTTCAGAACTTCTGCTGCACTCATGTTTGCCAGCCTGATCGCTGCGCGGTTCGCGACTACGTCCCGGTTGCTACCCGCCAGTGCCTGTGCAGCTGCCGGTGTATTAGACTTTGACTGGTTCGTCGACGGAGCCCCAAGGCCTATCGAGTCTGCCTTTGCCGCAAAGTTATTATGAACCGGTCCATTGATACCAAGAGCAGGAGAGGGACCAGATACACTGGAGAAGTCGGAGGGACCATTACCACTTTTGTTGTTGCTATCAATGCGACGCCGTTTGGATCCTTGGTCTTGACGATTTTCGGCTAAGGAAGATGGTCAGCCTGGGGCACTCATATACATTTCCTCGAGCGGGACGAGTCAAGGAAGAGACCGGCCGCGCGCACCTTCTTGTCTTCGGACGAATATGTCGTCTTCTCTCTTCGCTAAGCCCTCGAGAATGATCTCAGCTCTCTCAAATACCAACTTGCCATGATTGGTCAAGTACCCGCCCATCCTAGGCAGCTCCGTTTTCCAAATGTTCAGTAGAGTATCGATCGCGCCTTCTCTGATGTCCAAACTAGGTAGATGGGGCAAGAAGTCATTGCCCACGAAGAAAATCAACAACACCCAATCATCAATCGCTTGTTCGAAGTTGAAGGAAAAGGGCGCTCGCGAGACATAAAGATCCGTTTCGAGGTATTCCCGCAAAATGGAAACATCGAGAAATATAAATGGTTTTTTCTCAGGAGGGGTTTGTTTGGGCTTTGCGGCAAGAGCATCTGGTTTGGGACCAGGGCATTGTGCAGCATAATGTCCCTCTTCACCACAAATTCGGCAAGCAGAGGATTTGTCCTGGGAAAATACATCTTCCCGCAGTACGTGAAAGTACGGTTCGTGGGTTGCAAGTGCAAGCATAATGAGATCAGCATCCTAAGAGAGAGAAAACAAAAACGAAACTGATCAGCGAAAAGTGGTAGAAGTAGGGCGACAAGCTTACCAAACCGTATATAACGTGCCTCGTATTAGCATCGTGACCTTGGTTTGAACGCTGTCTCCGGATGAAATCCATGATTTTATGTTCACCTTCTCCGGGAACACTGGCGTCTGAAATGACGACTTGGAGCTGTGAGGGAGACAGGTCAAACTACAAGTAGCAGTGCGGATAATGAAACGTACATCTTTCCATCCCGGATCAGTGTTCATTTTTTCGACGACCCAGTATCTTAATGAAGCTGCGAGGAGGTCCATGAATGGGGTGCCAGGCGTGATGGCATTAGAATCCCAAGCTTCCTTGTGCTTTTCGTCGTCGCTTATGACTTTGCCCATCGCTGAAAAAAGAGATATAAGAGGCCTGCATGTTTAAAAGAAGAGCGAGACGTACCTTCCCACTCAGCAATGGCCAGTTTGCGAGCTTCGGCCTTGTCCTTTGCTTCTTGGGCAGACCTAAAACGGCGCGAGCGTTGCTGATTCATCTTTGCACGGGGAGCAACACCATCTGGAAATTTTGAGTAGGATACGTGAACGGAGATGGATATGTACATACCGATTGCCATGAAGAGGAGTTTGCGTGGTCTGATCATGTTCACGATACGGTTGGTGTAGGTGAACACCTCGACCATCATGTCCTCTTCCGTTTCGGGTGCGGGCTACAGAATACAGTCAGTGATTGGGTGGAAGTATGCGCTACTTTTTCAACGGACCTTGCCCTCTGGATGTGTGCATGGATGTACCTGGGACAGAATGAGTCAGAGGAAAAACGAGAGGATGCCTCGACTCACGATGCCGTTCATGTCGAGGTAAAGGTTATCAAACTCGACGCCATTTGGGTTTGGAGTGGTAATGTCAAGCGGGAGCTTTATGAGTTCGCCTAGGGCATCAGGGACCTCGACTTCGTCCTCTTCGCGTACAGAGGTTACTAGGATGAAAGAAATTTAGAGTGGAAGGTTTGCAAAAAAGGACGGAGTGACAGACCAATCTTTGGGTACTTTCTGCTGAGCCAGCGAAATAATGCAGGTACGCCCTAGAAGAAGGTGAGGGAGAGAAGGAGAGAGGCAAGATATATGCACCTACCATTGTCGTGGTCTACGTGAAGAAAAGAAGCGTTGAAGGCGATTTGCTAAATGTGGAAATGATTACATCATAAGTTACCACGGATGATGTAAATGACTCGGTACGATCTGATGAGCTCTCCCTTACAGTACTTTCACTCTGTTCGGGTCTTACAGCGCCATGTCGACGACAACGGAGACGGTCACAGTCCCTCTCACCACATCGCTCAAACTCACATCCACCGCATCGATGTCTGAATCATCATCACACCCCATCCCTACCCCTGGACCACCAAAGTCCCAGAAGCAAATGACAAAGGCTGAGCGTCGCGAGCAGCAGGAGGCTCAACGTGCCGCAAAGGCTGCAACCAAGGCCACCGCAGCACAGCCCGCCTCATCTAAGCCTGCCCCGTCCAAGCCTGCCCCCTCTCACACAAGGAACCCCAGCGTGAGCGGTAAAGGTATCAACCCACCCTCCGCCGCTACTCCCAAGAAGTCAGGAACCAAAGAGGCCCTGCATCCTGGTACTCAGATCGACGAGACACCTCGTGGCCTGCGCATATTCTCGCACTTTGGTACCCCCAAACCACCTGTTATCACCAAGGGTGACATCCACCCCGCAGTCATAAGACTCGGTCTGCAATTCGCAGAGTTCAAAATCACCGGCGCAAATGCCAGGTGCATCGCGATGCTGACCGCTTTTAAAACCGTGCGTACTTGTCGTTGTCCGGCGCACGTCTTGCCCTTCCCCTTTCCTGCCGCTAATCCGCCTTCCAGGTCATTCAAGACTACCTGACACCTCGAAACAATACACTCTCTCGTCATCTCATGACGCATCTCTCGCCTCAAATCACGCATCTTGTGTTCGCAAGACCAATGTCAGTTTCGATGGGCAACGCAATTAGACAACTCAAGCTGGAGATCAGTGGTTCAGATATAGACCTGCCAGAACAGGACGTTAGTCCCATTTTTTGCCCCTTCCGAACTCTCGTTGACCGTTCCTAGGCCAAAGATGTGTTGTGCGATACGATCGACAACTACATCCGAGATCGGATTCTTCTCGCTGATCAGGTGATACAAGAAACAGCGGGCAAAAAGATCAAGGATGGTGATGTCATCCTCACCTACGCACGCTCGTCCGTGGTTGAGAAGGTGTTACTGCATGCATGGGCATTCGGCAAGCGATTTTCGGTCATCGTTGTCGACTCACGACCTATGCTAGAAGGTACACCATCTTTTCGCTTCCGAGACCAGGAACGATTATTCACGTGTGTTGCTTCTTACAGGCAAGGCTTTCCTGCGATCCCTCACAGATGCATCGATCCCGTGTACATATCTTCTTTTGCCATCCCTCCCGTCCGTCTTACCGCACACGACCACATTATTTGTCGGTGCACACTCTCTGCACGCCAATGGCGCCGTCTTTTCGCGGGCTGGGACGGCGATGGTTGCTATGATGGCCAAGTCGCGCAATATCCCCGTTGTGGTATGCTGCGAAACATACAAATTTGCAGAGAGTATTCGCTGGGATGGGGTAAGCAAGAACGAGCTGGGTGAGCGCTTATCAGGGACGATGCGTTAAGATTCGCTGAGACGAACACGTGTTCACAGCGCCGACCCCGTTCCCACCCTCGACGAGATCGGACAGTGACCCGCACGGGCTGAAGGCACGGCCAAACCTGTCGATTTTGAGTCCGTTGTACGACTTGACGCCGCCGTCGTGCATCACGGCGGTCGTGACCGAGGTGGGGATTATCCCACCGAGTTCGATATCGTCTATTCCCGGTGCGCTTGGGAGAACGATGATTGGGGCATAGCACTGTAGTGTAGAGAGTAGAGAGAAAATGGGTAATATTAAACCTAAGATAAAGATGCACGCGCACGTTTGCATCCTTGACGTGGGAATGACAATGGGATTTGCCGAACATTGAGACCCCCCGTTGAGGGGTTGCAACGACTAACAGTTGCCCCTCAGCCGCCGCCGCTCCTTCCCGTCGTCGCCGCCTCCACGTAGCTGACTCGTCTGCCCGCCCGCTGTCTTCCATGTCCCCCGCCATGGTCTCCTCCCCGCTCCCCGCCCAAGACCCTCTCCCCGCCCCTCTCGCCGACAACAATCCTCCCGCCAAGATCAGCGCCTACTACTCCCTTGTCTTCCCGAACATCACCTTCTACCTCCAGACACTCAGCGTCACTATTGGCAGGAGGTGTCTTCCTCCCTCCTCTGCTTCCCTCAATGGCGCAGACCCTCCCCAATCTGCTCAAAGCCCTGTTGACGTCGATCTAGGTCCCCTGAAGAACGTGTCGCGTCTCCACGCCAGGATCGAGTACGAGGAGGAAGAGGCACGATTTGTCCTCGTCGTCGTCGGCCGAAACGGCGCATGGGTCGACGGTGTCTGGTCCGGCGCAGGAAGCCGGGTGCCACTGGGCGAGAGGTGCGTTTCGCTCCCGTCCTCGCTTTCGAACCTTCCTCACAATGACCCAGGTCTCAGATCCAGATAGCCTCGCGAACGTTTCATTTCGTGCTTCCTCCTCCTGCACCAATCGAGGACTCTCCATCTCCATCTTCCGTCTCTTCTGCACAGCGTGCGCGCTCCCCATCCGTCGACATCACCTCCATATCCCCACCCTCTTCCTTGCCATCCCATTCTCCCTCACCACGGTCGGCACCCTCATTGCCTCCACCAAAACCTTCCCGCTCTCCTGAGCCTCAACTCCCCAATTCCAACGCAATTCCACGCACAAAGGCCCCCGCTGCTGTTGCTTCTACCTCCACACCCTCCACGTCCAGCGCACCAACGTCCAAGAAGCGCAAGAAGGCTTCCCATCCACTCCCAAAGCCCGAAGTAATGCCACCAAAGCCCTCATTTACGTATGCGCAACTTTGCTATCGGGCCATAAAGGCAATGGGAGGAAAAGCAACATTGCAGGATATTTGTTGTTGGATGATGGACAACTTCGATTGGTACCGTTACAATGAAGGTGCTGGCTGGGAGGTGCGTACTACTCCATCGTTGCTGGTCTACGAATGGACGCATTTATGCACCTTTTTCTAGAACTCCGTTCGACACAACCTGTCCTCGGGACGTGCGTTTAAGAAGATGGAACGCAGCACCGGAGAACACGGAAAAGGCTTTTTCTGGTCTGTCGATCCGCAGTTCGAGCATACGTTCGAAGAACAAGAAGCTCGTGCGGCAGCTCTGGCCCAGTCTCACTCCGCATCGTCGTCAGCCCACCCAGCTAACGGCAAGGACGGTACCGGTAAGAGCTCCAAGAAGAAGGATAAGGCGGTCCCGCTTGATCCGCCACTCAAACGAAGCGTGAAAAATGGGGCGGGGCCATTGCCACCACCGCTAACGTCTACGCCCCTGCACAGGTCAGCAACTGATTCCACGACACAATCGCAGGGAGGGTTGCTTTCTACCACGCTAGGAAACTTGAACGCCGGGTCTATTGCACAGGGACCCAAGTCAGAACCAATTGACCCACCTCTAGTTGGTCCAACAGCACCGGGAGGATTGCCCGCCACGTTCGGCTCTATCGCATCATGTTCTACACTAGGCACACCGACACCTGGATTGGCCCCTTCGTCAAATCCACCTAATGACTCTTCCGCCGCGGCCTCTCCGTTTGCTGGTCTTCCACAGTCTGTCTGTCTACCAATCGTCGTCGGTCCTGTCCCGTCATCCCACCCGTCAAGCAGCACGTCAGACCCACCCCCCATTGTGTTGCATAACAACACTCTCGTCCTTTCTCCTGTGATTTTCTCTTCTCTCGCGCCCGAACAACTGAAAGTGCTTGAAGGGATGGGAGCACAGAAAGCATTGGAGGTATTGCAGGCTCACATCGTCCGGTATCTGAAGGAACGAATGGGCAAGAAGAAGAGGAAGAAGGCTGCTGTTCCAGGTGGCGTTGGTGAGAAAGGAGGGACGAAAACCAGCAAGACCGACGCATCCGAATGGTCAAGCCCTTTCACTACCGTCCCATTACCATCGAGAACTTCGATCACTACACCATCTCGAGGATCAACCACTTCGCAGCCGCTCTCCCAGATATCGACCGAGACGACTTTATCGACGTTGCCGGGTTTTCACGCCGGATTGATTGTACGTGCTCCTGGAGTCGTCAAGGAGGGCGTTCCATCATGTGTGGACACAAGTCCTCCTGTACCTGTGCCAATTCCTGATGGTATATCGCAAACCCCGGTAGTCGTTGTTGACAACGAAGATGATGAGGAAGAGCGGGTTACAAAGAGGCGAAGACTTGGGAATGAGGTTGGAGTGGGGACGGTATTGAAGCAAGAGGCAAGCGTGGCGCAGCTATCGCAAGCCATTGACGAAGACATTGAGGTTGACGTATGCTGACTTTTTTCCTCGGTACTGTTTGCGCCTGGTATTCCTCCAAGTTTTGCATCATATTTTTTCTTTTCTTTCCAGGGCAACCTGGGTTTCTTCTCCATCACAGATCATAACTTTATATCGCACTCGCATATCATTGACATCGCACCCATCTTACATACCTCTTGCACTGACTGGTGGGCGCCACCTCACACACACGGCGCGAACCTGTATTCTTGGATAACCCCAGGGCAATCATACACCTCGATCCTGTCGCCTACGCGCCGTTTTCGTTTTATGACCACGATTCCGATACGTTCCTTCCGATAACGCTATGTTATGCCACGCCCCGCCTAGTTCACGATCTCACACAGATCCATCGCACGATTACCTTACTTGTAGTTATTCTCGGTGGTAGAAGACCCATAATACAGTTTCAGCGTGGAAGGTTCTGTCAACGAATTTACCAATCTTTATTAAGAGACTCTGCGTGCGTACGACACAGAAGCCATTCAAGAGGAGTTCTTTCGATCGTTGCGCATATCACGTAGCGAGATCATCAGTCCACCAAATACGGGTTTGTCCGAACGTGAGTCGTGTCGCAAGTCTGTGCTTTAGCGTCGTAGCCTGACGCCTTCAAGTTTGATCACCTTGGCCACCGTGTTTATAAAAATCCTGTGTGAATGAACAAGATCGTTGCGGACCGGGCGGTCACGAACTTCCGGAGCGAGACAAAAGCCTTCGCCCATAGTAGCTCCATTGGATGACGCAGGTTATCAGACGAACGTTGTTCATGAGGCCGTGACTGACGTATACGTCGACGCCGGTGCCTTGAGCGTTCAACTTATCAACGCGGCAACCCCACGTCGTTCATGCACATGGCATGCTTGCGCCATTTCATTCATCCTTCAAGAGCTACACTGTAATCAGGTGCGGGAACCAATGATGCAATTAATAGTGCCGAAGGAGAGGTAAAAATAGCGATGGAGTTCGTTCGGACGAACGCACGAGCTACTTGCTTGAAATCGTGACTGCGGCCGAATAGGAGCGCAGTGAAGAGGATCGAACGTTCATTGATGCCAATCGACGGCCGTTCTTGCTGCGCACGGGCGCACGGTGCAGAGTGTCCTTGGTCCATATGTATGCGTGAACCTTGAACCGCGCGCTGATACAAAATGAAAAAAAGAACGATCAGTCCGCTTGCTATGCGTCGACAGCCGTTCTTCCTGCGTGGGCGCCCGCCGCCCGGGGCAGAGCGTTCTTGGACCCTTGGGATGAACCTTGAGCCGAGCGATGATGCAAGATGAATGGGTGATCTGCCTGCCTGCTTTCCTTGGCTTAACTCGGAGGCGTTTTATTTCTTTTCTCAGGAACGAACTGACCGAGACGAATCTGACCGATTAATAAAGGGAGGAAACCAAGATGGTGATTGACGGGTGACATCGAGGGGGGCGCTGTGCGCAGCAGCCACAGCAAACAAGGTAATAGGCGAAATAAAGTGAATGTGGGGACTCGCCAGACATAACGGGCCGCTGAACGGCTCCAACGAGACTCCCGGAACGTGTAGTTCGTAAAGGCATTCGATCCTTGGACTACTAGTTGCAGGATTCGGAAATGTGAGTGCCATTTAGCATGCTCTATCTTCGCCACCGACCGACGTGGAGCGATAGGTGACCCTTTTTTTGGGATCCCACAGGCCTATCAAGATCGATAGGCGGACGACGTGCCGAGCACCGAGCACCAAATCCGTGGAGCTCGACGAGCGGATACCCGCGCGGCACGAGAACATGAGAACGTCGACCATCTTGCGTGGTACAAGTTGGACTGCCAACCAACTGAGCTGACTGGCAAATTCGCCAAATGCCGAACCCCAGGGATCACATCATGACCCGACGCGCGTAGTAGGTGTCAATGCGCCAGCAGGCTGGAAACGTGGTAACAGCGATGACTGTTTCGCTGGCAAAACTGATGCCACAAACGTTGCGTCCAAGTCCCGATTCGAAGGTAACAGCCTTGTCCGTTCAACTTGGGGTTCGTTCTTGCGTCAACGGTCGCGGGTTAATTTCTCGACAGAACTTATAGTTCGGGTTTATTTGGTCGCGAGGTGAAAGTCAAGCGCAAACATACATATGATTTCGGGTAACCAAATACAAGTATATACAAACACATTCCAGAGTCCATTACTCCAGAATCCAGCCCAGGTATGAACACTACAATTAGTTGCGCTCTCCATAGAAGCGTTGACGAAAATCCTTCAAGATCCTTTCTGCAAGCCTGATGCACTCCTCATCTGTGGATTCATCAAGGTATCTCTTTACCCAGCTAATCTTTTGCACAAGGCTTGCAGCTTCTTCTACCTCATGTGTGACATCATATTTCTGCTTGTCAATCTCCTTCAGTAGCTTGAGCAAGTCTGGAGTAGCTTTCTGAGGTGAAATACATGTTAGTCATGTTATTTCAATGAGAAAAACACATACCTGTTCATCACCAAATAGTTCACTGTCCCGAAGTGATTTATAGATATGCTGCAAAGCATCTCTCCATCCCTGAGCCTTCCTCATGAAGTGTATTTGTGCTCTGCTTCTTGCACTCTTATGCCAGTTGGTGGGTTTCACTTGGGTATGATAACTAGTGGAGGCAGGGGTGCCAGTCACATGGTATGAGAAGGGTCCAAGTGTTGCTGATGTAGATGGATGGGACTTGGATTTTGAAAGAAAGATACTGTGTGATGCTTTTCTCTTTCTTGTGTGGATGCCTTTATCCCCTGAAAATATATATTGAAAAAATGCATTCAGAAAAAAATGTGATTGCATACTGTTCCTAGAGGCATTGGGATTTATTCCACTCTGTTTTGATGCATTCATTGCCAGAGAATGAACATCTTCTGCGATATCTTCAGCCATTTGCTGTGACTGGATTGTCTCAGCTGCATCAAGGCTGGATTTCAGCTCTTGGATTGAAAGAGGTTGATTGGTGGCATCCTATTGTGTAAATTTTTCACTTAGTTGAGTCATAACTTTCATTCTAGCATACTTACTTGCATAGATGTTGATGTACCACTTTGATATGGTACACTGGTTTCCAAATGATGAGGAGCCATGTGTCTAGTGTTGACATGCATGGCAAATTTTTGCCTTTGTATAGTGCTAGAAAATTCATCAACACACTTAGATTGAGGATGGCAGATCTTGAAATCCTACCTTTTGCCCAGCAAATCATCACTGACATGGTTATCTACCCTACTGAAGCTGAACACACTAGACATTGTCTGAGCAAGCAAGGTGACATCATCTCCCAGATTCTCTTGGAGATTGGAGGCATTGAACACAGATTCTACATGCATAATGAGAAGAAATTGATAATGAGACCTTTTACAAAAGATAAAAAGTACAACTGATAGAATGGATGGAGGTTGGATGGAAAGAGCAGACTTTGTAAATTCCCACAGTTCCATCCTTTATATATGCTTGCTGTCGGAGTTTGAAATTAAATCATGACTCAAAAACTGAGTCATGCTTTATAAGCTGACTGGGGTGTTCAGGAAGGTCATAGAACAGTCTCGACTGAAGAAAATGTGTAACAGACACGAACCAATATGAGTCATAATTAAAAAAAACTCGCGGGGGAAGCGCAACTCGTGTAGACCGATCTGAGACTGCGGTGGCGAGGGCAGCTGACGACTCACAAATGGTTGTGAGAAGAATTAGAGTTCTGCCGAGTCACGGGCCGAGGCGAAATCAAGCGCCGTCAATTTGAAAGATGTCGAGCTTGCGGAGGTGGAAATGGGTCGAGAGCCCTCGAGATCCGGGGAAATGTCAAGATGCGGGAAGTCTAAACACGTTGCTAACAGTGAGTGGATGACGGTAAAACAGGAACGGATGATTAACGAAATGGCGTGCGCCACGGTGCGCGTTATGGGTGGCGATTGGGTACCGGGTGTCAAGAAAGGCGATGGCCCGAATGCAAGGCGACGGAGGACTCGGAGGAAGAGAGAACATAGGCGAGGTGGGTTGCCGTGAGTGGACAAACGTGCGCGAGGACCCGTGGCACCGCATGGCATCGTGGTGGTAGTAGAAAAACTGTGGACGTAAAAGAGCATGACGATGTCGCTTCTCTGCTACCGAAGTGTGTCTGCGACAGTCTGTGCGGGGGCGTCGTCGTCGTCTCCGTTGAACGCGACGAACAGCAAACAGAGCGAGTCACAGTCTGCTGACTCATCAGAGACTCTTGATCAAGTGAGCACGTGGTTTCTCGATATCGTCATAACATTCTGAAATTTGTTCTTGTGTCAGTCCATCCAGCGACGACGTTCGCTGTCCATGTTTCCCCCTCGCACCGCCCCAGACGCGACACCCATCAGACAATCCCGCCTTCATCCCGACGCCCTCCCCGACACCGATCTCACCGCCCCTCCTCCCCAAAGACAAGCCCCTCTCACCCCTCCACCTGACACACCCCACAGGCACCATTCTGCCCGTGCAATCACATTGCCATCCTCCCCCCGCGACCCCGCTGCAAATCGCACCCCGATTCCAGCACAAAAGCACTCGCACACTCCCCGACGCTTTTCGATGTCATCCTCATCCTCGTCGTCGTCGTCCTCCTCCGAGCTTTGTCTATCACCGCCTCTGTTGACCCCTGGTATCGGCCGAAAGGTAGCAGAATCCCTTCAGCTCTTCAGAGAGTCAGAGGAGAGACCTCGATATCCCCAAAAATCTGAAGGCACGCCCTCCAACCGTCGCTTTACAACCTCCCACCCGAATGACGGCGTTGCAGAAGCCAGATATGAATTTGTCAAGCGAGCAGACTGGCCGGATCCGGAAACTGCTGCTCTCCGGAGAGAACGAAGCTCAACCGGTTTGGAAAATATTCCAACCCGTGAAAGCATCGACTCACAAACTAAATGGGACCCTGAATCTCTTTCACCGCGTCCTCTATCTTATTGGCGCAAAGAAGCCCCCCATCCAGACCCGATCATCCGTGGCAGGTGTAGAAGGCGAGCGTCCGATATATCCACCTTCGCCCGCGAGCATGAATCCCCCGACCACTCCCCCATGACCGTTCCCCAGTCTCCATGTCTCCGGCCCCGCTCTCGGGCTTATCCGCCTTCTCCCTCCCCTTCTCGTTCACCCACGGATCGGATACCTCCATTGACACTGTACAGTTCTGCCATAGACGATGTCCCAGTGACGAACGAGTCTCGTTTGCTAGATTCAAGTGGCACATTCTTCCCTAATCCCAGTGGGTCGCACTCACGGTCATCCACTCCTACGCACGTCTCCCAACCCACATCTACATCCGTCTCGATTCCTCCTCCTGTGCTTCCACCACCCAGTCGCTCGCTTTCGCCGTGGTCCACCGACGACGATTCCGCTTGGGAAACGTCATCAATGATGTCGGACATGTCTACTACATCCGGAACTTCGATACATCCACTTTCGCTTTGCCAGGCTACAGACGCGTCAATCGGTTCGGTTGACAGGGATGAAAAGACCCGAGCATCTCTGGCAGCAAATTCGGACGTCGATGCCGAGTTCTCCGACTTCTGGAACGCCGAATCTTTGAACATGGTGTACGGAGGTTCCGAGGAAAGCCTACCTCACATCCCCCTGCGCCCTTTCCGTAACCAGGTTGGTGGTCACAGTGCAATCTATAAGTTTACCAAAAGAGCTGTGTGCAAGGTCAGTGCATGCGTACGCGCCATGTAATTTAGCTAACACCAACCGCAGCCACTTGTTTCACGAGAAAACCAATTCTATGAGGCTGTCGAGCGAGAGACCCCGCCGCTTCTCGCCTTCATCCCGCGATATCTGGGAGTCATGCTAGTGACGTACCGTCGCGTCCTCAAAGGCTCTCCAACGCCTTCCACTCCACAACCGCCCCTTTCGTATCCTGTTGCATCTCATTTTTCTGGTTCTGTGGTGCAGAGGACCATCAGCGAACCTGAATACTCGTGCATTGACGCGCCTTCGGAGCGTGTCGGCATCGGTGGTTCGGCCCGCGAAAATACCGGATTGGAGATGGCGATCGAAGAAGCGGAGCTGCCCGAGGTCGCGCTGGACTGCAACCGCCATATCATCCCCAAGTGGTTGCTGCGCCCAGACCAATCCCACGACCGTGCACGTTCGCACATAAGGTCTGGGAGACGCAGGTTGGTCGCTGACCAACAACTATGTGGTGCAACGGCGTCCACCCCAGTGTTGATACAGAACCAGAACGAGGCAAGCGCAGAGCCGAGTAAAGCGGATTGCAAGCGGCTGCCCCTCACTCGGCAATCGACGATGCCGCTTGATGAAAACGATCCGTGTCGGGTGGAAAACACAGTACCCTCTGGCTCCTTCGACTCGTGCGCCCCAAAGGCTGCCCGGCCTGATCTCCGCCTGTTTCGGTCGGAACTGGCGATTGGCTCCCAACAGTCCCAACAGAACTGGTTTGGAGGCACCGGGTCCACGACTGTCAACACCAAGCTAAAAGACCAGATATTCAGCACCATCCTGCGTCGTTTTCATCGTCGCTACAAACCTCGCTGGTTAAACAGCTCCCAGACCGAGGACGAAAGAGAGGTGTCCGCTCCACAATCACGCGCGTTGCCGACTCCTCCACGACTTCGCTCGACGTCCCGGAGGCAGTATGCAGGCCCAGTCGATGAGCCGTTCAAAGAACACGAAAATGATGACTGCGCTTCCGCCCTGCGAAGAGTGCGAAGCGACGGCGGGATGGGTCACGATGGACAAAACGGCGCATTTGAGGTAGACTACCATAAACTGGTTGCCTTTGTCGATCGGGAACGGTCAAATTTAGGTTTGGGCAGCGAGGACGGGATTCGACCTTTGATGACTCGCCGGCGTTCCAGCTCACGAACTGTATATTCTCCTCCTGTCTTTCTGTCTTCTGCACCTTCCACGAATCAGCCAATCCCTCCGAGCAGAAGCCCTAATTCCGTGCCACGTCAGCATCACTTCATTCTCATGGAGGATCTAACTGGCCGTTTGAAGCATTCATGTGTATTGGACTTGAAAATGGGCACGCGACAGTATGGCATGGATGCAGTCCCGTTGAAGAAGAAAAGTCAGCGCAAGAAATGCGATCGAACAACGAGTCGCCCTCTCGGCGTTCGTGTCTGTGGCATGCAGGTGCGTTTTCGTTTGGGCTACGGGTAGTTGACTGCGTGCTGACTACGAACAGGTGTGGAACCACGCCACACAAACTTACGTTACCCAAAACAAGTATATGGGTCGTGACCTCCGTGCGGAGGACTTTCCATCATTGCTCGCATCTTTCCTACACGATGGCGAGCGTCTCCTTATTTGGCACATTCCATCCTTGCTTCAAAAGCTGTACGCGCTCGCAAGGATCATTAGTCGGCTCAAAGGCTTCAGGTTTTATGGCTGCAGTCTCCTCCTTATATATGACGGAGACCGCGATGCTCAGGAGGCATTTCGAGTGTCCGCTCTCGAACATCCCTCGTCGCGGAGTAAGCGCGGGGAGTCGCTGGAGCGATCGCAAACACGATCCAGGAGTCAGGTCGCAGCCCGTTCGTCTCTACGGCGAACCCACAGTGAAGATGTGCTTTTCGGACCCGTAGGCAAACGGTCCGGAGGAAAACGGAAACGCGGAGAAATCAATGTGCGCATCGTTGACTTTGCGCACACTATCACTGGGCGGGACTGGGCTCCATATCCACCACCACCCGATCGGGTGGTAGTCCATCAGGGGTCGGATTCCAAAGGGTATCAAGCAGAGGTTGACGCAGACAGTGGTATCATTTACGCTCGCTTTCCGCCCCATTATCCGAAAGAACCTGACCGCGGGTTCTTATTCGGCCTGAAGAATCTGACGGAGACACTGCAGAAAATCTGGAACGACGAGCGGGTGCGGAGGATCAAAGTCTCCCGAGACGATCCTTCAGTCGAAACGTTGCAACTGCCTCCGTTAGTCTTGGATGGCAAGGAAATTTTTGACGAAATTTTCGGCCCATTGGAGTCTGATGAAGATCCGGGAATGTTATCCACCTGATGCGTATGTTCATCATCATTGTATGCCTGTCCATTTAAATTTCCATGATTGTCGTCTCGTATGTTCACTCTGTTTGACTTGGTCTAGACATTTTACCCATCCACGCATCATCTCGCCATGTATTGCATCTCTGTTGGTGTCTTTTTTCGTTTTCATTCTTTACCCATGTGTCTAGATAGTTATCCCCTGCATTGTTGCATAGTTTCGCAAAATAGTGGTTATAACCATTGGCAACCACGAATCGTGTATCTACCGTTGTTGTGTGAACTTGCAAGGAGAATGTTGGACGTATGACGTCTTCCATGCGAGAACGCATAAGAGAATCTAAGAAAAATGGTTCTATTGAAGGGACACCACTGGCACGACTATTCATGCATGACAAAGGAAGCCCGTCACGAGTCGTCGCTCTCGATGTATCTGGCACGAATGTCCTTCCATTGGCGCTGGTAGGAACTTGTCAGCGGGTGCGAAAAGGGTAGCGATACAACAAGACTCACGCCCTTATTCCAGTTGTCCCAGAATGACTGAATACCAGCATCAAAACCAACGCCGAAGGTAAACGCTCCGACAAAGATGGTAGAGACGAACACGCCTGCGCAAAAGTTGGACAGAGTGTCATAATTAGCAAGCTCGCTACGTACTGTTGCGCTTCGCGATCGAGTTGTAGAATATGTTGGAAAGCTGATCGAAGACTCTGCTTTAGTGACGTTCTTGGAAGGGCGGCGGTTTAGCACGTACTGCCATTGTTGTGTGTTGGAACTTTGGAAGGGTGAAGCTAAGTTTCCGGTGAGGTCCGAAATTATTCGAGGTTTGTTTCTCACGGCAGCTTCAACACTCGACAAAATGGTCTTGAGATGGGCCGCTCCACTGCACACAGCTGGTCTCGCCCTGCGTAGCACACCACGCTCATATGTAGCTCCCTTTAGAGCATTTTCGGTGCTCTCAGACACTACTACCGCTATACCAACCAACCCTTTGCGCACGACCCCACCACACCTTGAATTCCCCCCGACGGGACCCATTTCTTATGACGCTGTCCCAAATCCTCTGAAGCGCTCCAGAATATCCACGCGCATCTCCAGGACGACAGCGGCGCCCCCGAAATACCACGTTCACGGCATCTTCAGCAGGAACAACACCAAGGTCTACCTGTGTGGGCCAGATGGCAAGCTGCTACCGGAGGGCTGGTGGAGCGGCGGGAGCTGTGGATTCAAGGGCGCGAACCGCAAGTCGCACGAGGCTGGGTACCAGTGCGCGGTGCGCGCGGTTCAGCGGTTGGAGCAGGTCGTGAAAGACCAGGGTCGGGTCGCGGTCGCGTTGCATTTTTGCGGATTTGGGAGGGGGAGGTATGCGGTGGAGGGCGTGTTCTTGACGAGCGAGGGGGATAGGATACGACCGCTGGTCGTCGAGGTCGAGGACAGGACGCGGATAAAGATTGGGGGGACGAGGTCGAAGAAGAAGAGACGCGTCTAGTTTGGATTATATTCCAAAACCACTGGTATACATACAATCTACATTACTGCTCAGATGGCCTGAAGAACGGATCGGACGCGTATTTCTCGTAGCTTGGCCGTGCTAGCGAGTTGAGGGCTACTCTCTTGTCCGTCTCTATGTCATCTATGAGTGCCTCTATCGTGGTTTCCTCGAATCAGTATATAGACGCCGTTCTGAAAGGATGATGGACTCGCCTCGGGAAACATAATCGAGCTCGGGACGGATGTATCCCAATACGAGCGCCTTGAGCTGGCAACCGTAAAAGTCGGACGTGAACTGGTGCATGACATGGATTTCCTAGATGGACGTGTCTGAGCGGTGAAGTTTACGACGAGACTTATGCGATGCATACCGCCGTCATCCGCTGGTTCTTGTAAAACGGATTCCACCCCAGGCTCATTACCATGGGTAGCACGACGAGTTCATGTTCGGCCAACTCTGATGGCCGATCCTTTGGGGGGTATACTTGGGCATAACCATAGTAGACACCAGGTTTGGCGGCGTTCGCCATGTGCGCTATGGATTGCTCGGGCAGGTTGGCTAGGTCCGGAGTCAGAACGAGCTCTGAGCTGAGCGATAAGGACGCACCAGTTGGACAACCTAGGTCCTTGCTTCCTCTTCCAAAGCCATGTTGCACGGCTCCCTCGAGCTGGATCGGGTATGGATGGACTGGGGTATCGGGGCCCACGATGTTGGGTCTATTGGTACGTAAAGAGGCCTGAACCTTCTCTGGGGGCACTTCGGCAATTGAGGGCGATTGTTTAAACAAGGCTTGACCCATTACTGCTATAAGCTCTATTCAGTCAAGACGGAAACGAAAAAAAAGTCTGTAAAGGACGAACTCGCACGACGCAGCCTTTTAGCCAACCGCTCCCACCACCGACTCATCGGAGGATGACATCGTTCACAGGCTATCCTGTCTATGGCACTTACCAAGCACCCTACCCAATCTATACCATACCCACTGGCACTGGCATGGCCGCCGCCGCTGCACCCGGGCCGCATCCTCACTTTGCTCCTCATCACTTTCCTCAACCACCACCACCAGGCTACCCCATCTATCATGCTATGCAGCAAGCAAAGCCGCCCAGTCCGACCCCCGCTGGGCCACCCTCCGCTCCAGATATTCCCACCATATCTCCAGACATCGCCTCCAACGAGATAAGGAGGCTAATCGTGTCACAGCTAAAGATAAAACAGTTTGACTCTGTCAACCCACAGGCGCTTCGTAGGCTCGAACTCGAAGTGGTCGCATGTACGTTCTTTCTCTAACAGCCCTCTTGTGTCTCTCTCACGGGTGCGTCGCACCAAGTCGTTCAGTCGCTGTACGAACAAGCCCACGAATACGCCAATCTAGCCAACAGGGCAGTGCCTGTTGCGGCGGATCTCCTTGTGGCATGCAACGACAGGGGCATCAAAGGCAAGGACCTGCACAGCGTCGCTAAATCGGCCGGTCGGTCATTTCGATTATTTACAGCTGAGTCATAGCTTATCGAGCCCTCTTCGCAGGCGTGACGGTGCAATCCTCGCTAGAGCTATCCTCGCCGCGCGAACCCTCGCCCGAGTTGCTTCCCTCGGATGACGAGAGCACACCGCCGATTATACCAACCACGTTGCGGTCTCTCCCATCGTATTTCCCACCTCTCCCACCCAAACATACGTACTTGAAAACGCCGGTGTGTTCAGTCTGCTCATCACTTCTCACTCGTTGCTGAGAACTTCTCTAGGCATCGCCACCAAAGAAGGCAGCTCTCCCGTCTCTCGAACGAAAGCTCAAGACCGCGGGTTTGGTCCAAGAGTCCCTCAAAAACCTATTGACAGCTACGGAGGACAATCTGGGGCAAGAGGACGGCGAGTTACTGGGACATATAGTCAATTGCGAAGCGTCAATATACCCGCGCAAACGGTGGAAAGTGGCTCAGTAGCGACTTTTTGCCACCGTCATGATCCACATCGCATGTATGCTACCGCTTTGTCCATGTCTGGCCTATTCATGGAAGTATTTGAGAGCATGTTAGACATCTGAACCATTAAACTACGTACGATCATTCGAACATCGCTGTTGATGGGAGAATTTCAGCTTGTCGAGTCTGGCTGAGCCGCCGCTGTCGCCGAGGGCTTATTAGATCTCGCACCACGCGACTGTGTTTTTCTCTTCTTCGCCGCTGGCATGGTCGTGGGGTTCGAGGGTACGACATCATTCGTCGTCGTTCTCGTTTTGCGTTGCGACCGCTGATGCTTGTGTGACCTGGGATCCGAGCTTACCACTGGCTCGAGGAACACGAGCTGTTGCGGAGCTGACGCGGCCGAAGGGGGTGGAACATTTGAGAAAGAAGATTTAATCGTAGGCATTGACGGGCCTGGGCTCGTTCCCTTTTGCAGGATCGCACATCGATTGCGACACTAGAAAACAATGTTTGCGACGCCGCAACATAGGAAAGAACCACCACTCTACCATAGCTTGCGTCCTCCCATTACCAAGACGTTCAGAGATCTCCTTCCAGGAGGCGTCCTTGTGTTCACGCACGTAATCGAGCAAAATTTTGTCTTCCTCTTCCGACCACTGGCTTTTATTAATGCTTGGATTTAGTTGTTCGGTCCAGCGTTCTCGGCATTGATCACCATGTCGACCGGGTACATTAGCAGCAACATCCACCCATGACGAACCATAGGCGGCAACGGCAGCAGAGAGACGAGCATCTTCTTCTGCAGACCAGTTCGTACGTTTAATGGTCTCGTCCAGAGTCTTGAACCTTTGACTGCATTGCGAAGGAGTTGCGTCCTCCGAAACATAGCGTGCAACTGTAAGGAATGCCTTCAACAAAACGTAAGAGCAAAGAGGGCGACCCAAGCTAACCGAGATGCCAATTATCATGACCATACATACTGATCGCCTTGCGAAGACGTTCGTCAGCGTCCGTTGTCCACTGGTGTACCTTTCGCGGAATCGCGTGCCGCATGCAATCTAACGGTGTTCGTTTTGTCTACGCCTCGCTCGTAAGATTCTTGAAAGCCATCGAAATGTTGCACCTTACCCCTAACCTCTTAGCTACAGTTATCCAGTCCGGACGACTGTCTGTAAACTCAGCGGCAAGCGATTTGACTTGCTGCACTTCCTCTTGGCTCCAAGGTTCGTGATTGAACTCTGGATGTTGTTCTCCAACCCACCGAATCTCGCATTCTCGCGCTGTCCGCGTGGTCAAAGAATTAGCTGACACCTGTGAGCATTGAGTAGCCCACAACGGGGTAGCGATTGTGAACTACCTTTTCGGCGACGCGCTCCCAGTCAATGCCCTCTGCATCCAGTCCGAGGATTTGGGTTGTTTGCATGTCGATATCCGGGAATGATGGGGAGCCGCTGCCGTGTTGGATGAAATGAGTACTTGGTAAGCAAGCTCGGTGATATTTTGCCTACCTTTTTTGAATTTCTAATGCATGCTTTCGACAGCTCTCAGCTCGCACAGCCTCTGCGAGGGCTTCCAGTTCCTTGGGCTTCACTGAAACACATATTGAATACAATCGACGGAGTCATTTGGAAACGTACTCGGGTGTACTTGGCTGAAGGTCTGATAGCGGGTGCGTTTCAGAGCATCTTGATGGAACGGAGATTCCTGAAAGAATGGTCATCTATATGGAACGAACGGTATCTGATGGTGTTCACATACAATTGATAGGAGTTCTTTCGTTGTGATCGGCGTTGTTGCTCTCACAGAGCCAGGTATGGTGACGAAGCACCCTACATCCAGATCTGACTCGTCAACGGAATCGGCGGTGTTCTATGGCTTGCGTTCGCGGAAAACGGTATAGGAAAGAGACGGGAAGACGTACGAGTAGTTTGTCGAATGTTTCGAGCTCGGCTTCGAGTCTCTCCATGTATGATTTGAGAGCAAGCAAGTGTTCCTTGTTAGCCTCAAGTGTGCTCTGAGCCAACTCGGCGACTCCTTTGTGTTCTTGCTGTGTCTCCATAGCAAGCCCTGACTATTTTAGCAGCTGGTGTAGGTGCAGACCCTGTGATGTGATCACGGCTATTCGTGTCCCATTGTTTACTACGGCCAAACATGTTTCAAGTTGTACACGTTTTTACTTGTCTCAAACTACCGCTATGGCTCAAGGTGCAGCAAAGCGTATAGGTATTACCGTTGGCACGTCCTTTGAGTGGACGAGTGATTAACTGCTCACTATCGCCAGCTGGGCAGAATGAACGTGCCATTCAAATTCTCCGTTATGGGATGTTCC
Source organism: Leccinum rimulosum (assembly GCA_038091395.1). Taxonomy (NCBI): domain Eukaryota; kingdom Fungi; phylum Basidiomycota; class Agaricomycetes; order Boletales; family Boletaceae; genus Leccinum; species Leccinum rimulosum. Next base: position 34,804 of record JBBPOJ010000127.1, read on the forward strand.
TCCCCACGATCCTATCGATTTTGCTGCGTCTGTTATTTAGACGGAGCTCTCTGCCTCCATCGAAGGGTTCTCTGGCTCTATATGTCTTGACATACCTGCCTGCACTGTTTTTATCCCGGTACCTGGAGAACATCGGGACATGTCGACGTGACCAAACCACCGGTGCACTTATTTCCTCTGGTGAAGACCTCAACCAACCTGGCGTTACGGAATGGTGTTTTGACGTCTTATATGTCACCTGTACGTTCAGGACGAATTTCTAAATATTATTATTCTTGCTCACACGTCTGGTTGTAGGGGTCTGCCAAATCGGAAGCGGTGCGTTTGGCGAATGGTTTTGGTACTTTTACCTGCTGGTACGCTCGAATCGCTCCGTCTTTTCGTCTACACAACGCTGATGTGACGGTCCCGAAGATCCCGTCGTACGCTGCATTCAAACTCTGGATTAACTTTATTGGTCCCATGATGGGTCGGTCGTCGGGCGACGCAGGGAATGAGCCCACGACCAAGGCCAGTCCGGTAAGCAAACGGCAGGAGAAGCTCCGCAAGCGGAGCGAAAAAGGTGATCCCCGAGTTCGTACTGTCCGCAGATGACATGTACTTGCAGCAAATATATCCTGTGTTGTCGTCGTTTCTCTCTGGTGCATGAGGATGGAATTTAAGACAGTGGTTGATTCAAGATGTCAACCGTGCTGTCAACGTCTCTGTTTACATTTCCGTCCCAAGCCGATGATTTACGACCACTGACCTAGCCCTTCAAGCCAAAGTTCTTCTAACGTTTGCTCGTGCACTTCTTCACCACCATCACCTTCAAGTTAGGGGTGAGCACTTGGCTTGGCTTGGCTCAGGGACATTTTGCTATTCCGAATCTATGAGTAGAACAACAGTTGTGGCTATACTCCGCAACAGAACCGGGAACTCTTTGTTCCCGAACTCACATCCCGTGGTCATTGCCGAAAAAGACAATTACATAAGCTTCATGGACACAAAACTGGTGAGCTTTTATCTTCTTCGCCGATCAATCGATCATGGACGCCACTACCAGCCAAAGTATACCGGCCGACTGTCCCACTGATGATCCGGCACTGAAAGAGGACGCGGTTTCAAACAACTCCCGCCCACACCCATTTGATGTGAGTAATACGTATTCTCAAGGGTAAGCTTTTTACGTGCATATATCCAGATCCATCCAAGTCTGGTGACCAAAGATGATGGCATCGCAACTCACCAAGGGCACGAGGGGCAAAGTTCAATTCATACATCCAAGGTCAGGGCACGCCCCTAGGTCAATTGACTCTACTTTACGTGCATATATGCAGTCCGACCAGGAGCCCTCAGACACCCTGACGGCAAGAAACTGTGTGGGCGTTCAAAGTACTCCTCATCAGGTCATCCAACCGGTTTTCGAAGACGTCGTGAGGCGAACCTTTTGAAATTGCTGGCGTTAGGACGCTTATCCTTTGCAGCCCTCATCGGAACCTGCGTTGGTCCCCGCCGACGGGTCGACATCGGTGGCAAACGTCAATGAGTCAAAGGATACAATTACCTATTCTCTGGAACCGCTATTATCACCCACAGTGTTCCCCGAAATAGCCTCGGGTGACCAAGTAGAACCCGAGCCGGACGAACCCTCAAATTGCATTCAGATATCGGACCTTGTACATAGCGACGGTCTAGATCGCCCAATTGAAGAAGAGTATACGCGAGAAGACTTTGATGATCCTTCCGACGATCTGCCTTCTTCCGTACCCCCCAGCTCCAGCCCTCCACAGCTGTTCTCTTCTTCTCCCTGTGTATCTTCGCAGTCCTCATCGAGCGATGTTGAACCCTCAAAGGTGGTTAGAGTGTCTCTAGGGTGAATTACTGCTGAATCGCCCACATTTCGCAGATGTTGGCAGCTGAATCAGAGGGCATTACGAGTTCTCATAACAGTTCCCATGCCGATGATATGGCATTCTATGAGCCTTCGAGTCCTTTGGAATTCAAGAACCCCCACAATCACGACATCGCTGACGTTGCAGTGTTGCCGGGAACTGATATATATAGTTCGGAAACGCTTCCCGCCTCGTCTATCAACCGGATGCTCGGGCCTTCTGGACAGCGGATGGCGGCAGACCAGAGCGACGTATGACCAAGAAAGATTATATTGTGCTTCGACCCACTGACGTTCTGCGTGCAGCTTGATGAACCATATGGATCACCACCAACTAAAAGACAGGTAGGCTCCATGTTTTCTCTTTGGAGACTGAAGCATTTATGATTTTCATAACCACACAGAAACTGGACCTCGATTATAGCTCACCTCCTGCGCCGAAGCGAGCAACCGTGGCTTCTCAGCACCGGCAATACAAAAAACTAACTGCCCCATTCCGCCCGCCTTCGAAGCTTCCCGTCGTCATGGACGGCCCGGTCCAGGCCAGGAACCGTACTGAACCAGAACCAAACGTCCGCTCTCAGAACGACGCAGGGCCAAACAAGTCCAGGCCAAGGGAGCCTACCATGCATCCCTTCCTTTCACAGAAGAAGGCTTCGAACAGATCTGTTACCCAGTTCAAATCGCCGCTTGTCAATAGGGTTCTCTCGGCAGATACTCGCGCTGTGCGTCTCACACCGGCGGTGCAGGCACTCGAACGCAAGTTACAACTACTTAAGCGCGCGGTCAAAGTCAAGGAGGACAAGGAAGAGGATGTTCTTTTCCGGCTTGCAGAAAAATGGATAGAAGCGGGCAGAGAAGTTGCCTACGATGTATGGGAAGCTACCAAGGACGCTGGTGAACTTCAAGGAAGAGCGACTTCCGTCCGCAGGTCACATGGCTGGGGGAGCGCCGACGACAGGAACGCGCCCTGGGGGTGGGACACCAAACCCGAAGACGCCGGCGAAGAATCTGGTGTTCCTGGTCATTCCGACGTTCCTTTCTCTGCAGAACGATTTGCCCCTGAAGAAGAGGAAGACGACACTGGTCGCCACACTTTGGGAACCATGCTCCGACAGCTCGGGATTGCTCCAGAGATATTTGGATGGGACGATGAGAGGGAGTCCTTTTCTGACTAGATGCAAGGATGATGTGCTGTACTTTATTGCTCTCTGTGAATGTTGTAATTTGCAGTGATGGTTGCTCGCGCGGAAGCTCTGCAATGCTTCTAAGCCAGGTACCATCTGTTGAACATGTAGCGATTTTTGGCATTATGTGGCCTTTGAAACTGTGGGCCTGGTTGCGCGTGTCAACAGATTATTACTCGACGCCTGTTGATAGAAGGATATACATGACTGGGCCGTTGTTGAAACCGAACGCCAGCTGTCGAATGCGGTTGAATGCAGGATATCTACGGTGGTTCAAGTCTAGCTCTAGTGCGCATAGTCGTATCTGAAAATCTTCGTCAAAATCAGATGCTTCACGGCAACGTATCTAGACCTCTCACTTCTTAAAGAAAGTCTCCGAGTCGGTCGGAGCGCCCTGAAACAGTTTGTCAATGGGTAACAACATATTGGATAATAGACACTGACGTCTCTTCGAGCCCCGCGGGACTTGCGGCCTTGCCTCTCAAGATCACGGCGGTATTCACGATCTTCCTTGAGCCACTGCAAAGCTGTGCTATACAACGCGGGGTTGCCCGTGGTTTCGGAATTATTATTATTGAATGGCCAGGGCGTAGGTTCCGTGATGAAAGAACCAAGACGCATGTGGGCGACGTGGGTCGGAAAGGACCCGAGACCGTCGTAAATGTGAGTGGCATCTATACCAATGCGGGGTAAGCTGGTAATAGTTGGGGGAGTGCCAGCCAACACGCACAAAGGACGGTGGCTCCACGCGCGATGCTGTCGTTCCGAAGGAAAGTGAGGAGATCATCGCGAACCAAGACGTCTAGATCGACCGTAACCTGGAGATAGGGATGGAGCGTGTTCGGCAAATTCCAGACGGAAATGAACTGACTTCGTCGAGCAATAAGACGTCCCAAGGAGTCATGAGCCCCATACAAAGTTGCACGCGGCGGCGTTCTCCGTCCGAAATGGTGTGCATGTGCCAGTCTAGGTCTACATCCAAGATATCGAGCAGTTTGTCCCTGCGCTCCTTGTGTCTATAACCTCCGACGGAGTCCAGGAAATGGGACACGAGGATATCACTTCGGACCACGGGGTTCATTGCCCTGAGCGCCGAAGGAGGCGGAGTCAGCACGTGGACGGGCGCCGAGCGGAGAGCGACTGACCATTCAGTGCCAAGAAACGCGACACCTGGGGGCGAATCTCTGAACACATCTCTATCCTTGATACGCACGTCTGCATTGTTGACAAGGCGCTTCCCTGCAAGGATTTGCAATAAGGTGGACTTTCCGGCTGGATGAATGTAAGTCCCGTTTCAAAACGATTGATCAGAGAAGTGTGTGAAGAAGTATACGGACCGCCGTTTGCTCCCACTATGATGGTTCTCGAGCCCGGTGGAAGGTGGAGGGAGATGTTGGATAGGGAGAGCTCGCTGCTTGCACCATGGTGGTATGTCAGGCCCTGGGCTGCGATCGCGTACTTGGTCGTGGTTTCAGACATGGCGGTAAATGTCCAACAGTTGACACGATCCAGAACATTTCACACACAGCACATGTTCGATTCGGGAGATCTGCAACTGAGGTCAACTCGCTCTAGTAGGCTGAACGACAATAGTGGGGCTCCTTATGAAGTAAAACCAAGGATGTAATCAGAGCGCGGTCCGAGGTACGATCAGACCCTTGATGATGAGTCCACAGATCAAAATTGGCAGGCGGAATTGACGATATGATGATGAAACGGTACCTTGACGCTTTGTGGGAATTTTTGCCCAGTAACGAGGTCCTAACTTTAGAACGTCCCTTCTCCGTCGTCCTTCTCGCCGACCAAACTTATATCTCTCTTGCACATTCTTATTCTCCCAAAATCTCAACACTTACGCTCCTTTTTTTCTTTCTTTCATGATGCATCTGGATCTCCTGCCAAGGGGGTGCATTTCTTGCCCTGCACATCCCCCCGCTTGCACCTGCTCCACCAACGAGAGCTGCATCCAGATCAGCCAGTGTGTACCGTTCACTCCACCATTTCTCTAATCTAATCACCCCCAAGGTCCTGTACTGCTTGTCCTACCTTCACCTGTCAGCCCAGTGCCTCAAGCAGCAGTGGCAATGGCGGGAGCATCAGTTCCGGTGCATTGGCTGCGGCAATAGTTTCCGTATTGCTCGTTCTCACAGGCGCCTTGCTCGTATTCTTCCTCTACCGCCGTCGTCAACGTGCGCGTCAGGCTCAGGCTGCACTTGCTGAGACCAAACCAGACGTGCCTGCTTCCGCGGAAGCCGTCCTCAATCGTCCCGATCCGTCGGAAAAACCCCAATCGCCCCCAGCAACGCCCACAAGTACCACCCGACCGTACCTCTCCTCGGGCAAGAGCGTCGTTGACCTCGACCCTAATAAAAGTCGGTCTCAAGCTTCCCTTGCCACTGTTCCCCCTTCGGCCTCCGCCGGCCCATCAGCAGGTGATCCATTTGACGACGGCCATTCCATTCAGACCACGTCAATAGCCACAAATGGCACCAACGTTATCCCAATCGCACTGGTTCCTCCAGCTTCTACTCACGCGTCTTCTGCACACTCCGAATCGGGCTCCTTCCCACCAAATTCCCCTGTACGTCCCGCTCGTCCCACGGACCTTGTATTGGAAACCCCTCGCTCTTCACTCGACACCCTGAGCGAGCCCTCTATACATTATGCTCAGTCTCAGTGCTCAGGTGTATCAAGGGCTTCATACGGCTCCAACGCTAGTTACAGCAGTGACTTCTTGAACGAAGCTCCCATGATCATCACCACTCAGGGCGCCGTGCGACAAGTTGTCGGCAAAGTCAGGGCAGAAGTCATCCAGACTTCTGGTACCTCGACTCCCACCTCGCATTTATCTTCAGATAGCTTGAAGGCCCCTTCCGTCTCATCTCGTCCCTCCGTCCGTTCACCTCTTGCTGCCTCTTCTTTTGGCCCTGCGGACATTGTTGACGAGGCCGACGAGGAACATGATATCTCTGTTCGCAGTGACCCTTTCGGAGATCAGCATGCACCGTCCCAGCAAGCTTCCGATCTGCGAGACTTCGACGCACTTGTTCTGCCTGCGCAATCAGGATCTCTTGTTGATGATGACGGCAATGCCGCAAGGATCGACATCAGGCCACCGAGTGCATGCTCCGATCAACGGTCGCCGCACAGCGCTTCTTCTCCCAAATTAATTCCTTCTTCCCCTACTCCTTCGGATACACTTCAGGAGCAGCAGCAACGTGCCTTGGCTCATGCTCAAGCTCAGGCTCGTGCTCAGGGTTTCGACAAATTCAAACGAATGTCAGGAACGTCCATGGTTTCTACGACTTCTACCCGCGCGGACTCGATTCTTGAATCGTTCCCCTTCGTCCCACCATCTCCCATAGCCTCGCGTCCTGTTCGTTCGCCGCCTCGTTCGCCACTTAGTCAGCAGACCCCATCGACCCTGGTGGGGTCAGGACCCATGTCTCCTCAAGTCGAAACCATTAAAGCAGAGGATCCACTACCCCCGCTGGACCCTCCTCCAAGCCGCCGCATCTTAGGCATGTCAACGGGCTCTCAGTTGTCCACAGCTTCATCTGGTCTTGGAAACTTCCCATTCCAAATAGACCACGGCGGATCGGAGGGTAGTAATCGTCCATCCTCAGCCTCCCAGCGGGCCAGCTTGGACACACTGGCGCTGATGAGTGACTTGTCGTCATATCCTTTGGGGTATGATCGGGATGATCACCACAGCCTTCCTCCTCTTCCGAAGAGTTAATCTTCATTTTCATTTTCCTTTCTGAATTTATTCCATCCTATTCAACCGACAGCAACCATGCTCGGTTTGGCTGGCCCGGCCAGCCGGTGCTGTGTGTACTTTTTTCCTTGTACCGATTGCTCACGAACACTTTCTTGACCAGTACTCTACTGTCCGAACGTGATTCTGGCAATATTTTTGACCGGTTTCTTAGTCTTTCCTGTTACTTTTACGCCCTCATTCTGAATAGTTTCTGATTAGACCACAATTTTCTCTTTTCTTTGGATTGGGCTTCGTGAGCATTTTATTTAAGTAGGTTACGCCAGTCACGGCGTGACAAGAGTAGAAATAGCAAACTCGTGTTCGCGTACTGGCACACATTGTCCTTATCCAACTAGTACTGCCTTGGCACTTTTGCAATGGAGAAGGAGGTGCAACAACTCGTTGAGATGGTGCGCTGTTTTGCTACACGCCTCGCCCAACTTCATCGACGGTAATTCATGCTAACTGCTAGGGAGCAACCGTTCCACAAGCGCGGGCGGCCTTGCGGAAGTACAAGGATGTCATGCAGGCAGCGGAGCGCATTTTCGATGGCGACTTTGCGTGCGTGACAGACGGCGACGATGACGTGCGCATGGCCCCAGTCACTCCATGCGATCCAATGAGCCCAACGCAAACCCCCTGTGCCTCCGTACGCACCCATTCTGTC
>JBBPOJ010000128.1:0-42193 GCA_038091395.1 Leccinum rimulosum
ATGAGCGGAATACGGTCCAGCCATACTGCTTTGAAGCATAGCATGTCCTGCAGGCGTGAAAAATGTATACCGCCCGACATGTCAGTGCTCACGACCAAGGACACCGTGTTGTCAATGTTCCCGTCAACGCCCCCGGTTTCAGCGAACGCCAGTGAAAATGCTAGGTTACGAGCAGCTAGACTCACACAGTCTTCGCTCAAGAAACCATGCTTCAAGCCTACAGTGAGGCCATCGACAGAGCCAGTGAAAGTCACCCTGTTTTCGCCAGGAGAGATGCTCATCACAAACCCTCCACTTTCCCACCGCAAGGCTGCCAGGACGTTGACATCTGGTTGACACGTAAACTCGAGGGTCGATTGGTCGATGCGGAGTGAAAAGTTGATCTGTAATCTGGAGGTCGTCAGAGGGTCTGGTATGCTGCCTTCAAGTATCTTCGGATGATTATGAATTTTGTCACGGCGGGTTATCTTCCGCATGCGCATCTGCACAGAGTCGGTGATGTCTGAGATAATTGGTAGCAGCGTGGGCCTGAGTGTGTTTTGGCTAGAATGGATCTTGGCCTTGAAGATCAAAATGGACGGTGGTGACGGCCGGGGGATGGCACCGACATTTGATGATGCTCGGTACTCTACCCACGCGGACACAACCGGCAGTCTGATCAGCTCTGTGCCCGACATTGGAAGGGAGTCGGCAAATTTGTCCTCAACGTTGTCCGAAAACGCGGAAGACCTCGCCCTCCCATGTCTCCCCTCGCCATGCACGCGGATTTCTCCGCTTTCGAAAACGAGGGCCCCAAAGATATTTGAACTGGTCTGTTCAGCCGCCGGAGAAGTCACGGGTGATACCAGCTCTGGTGGTCGGGGGATCGCCTCATGAGGAATATTGCTGGCGAGACGTTCCATTCTCTCTCTTCCTTGACGATAAACGTCGATCAAGGAGAAAACGAAATCCGCGATAGAAGAATCGAGGTCCAAAATAAAACCGGTGATATTGGCGGCAATCCAGATTTGGTGTGTGGAGAGTGATGTGTCTGAACGAAGTTGGGCCTTCATCTGGGGGTAAAGCAAGCGATTACGAGTTTGGTGGCTATCTGAATTGAAGTCCGTGGACACGTGCTGTCTAAATCTGCGGGCAGTTAAGCAAGTGATCGTATGTGCAAAAGTAAAACCTACCGATTAACGAACTGAAAGCATAGTTCCCTGGTGTTCATCTGGCCTGCTTCTCCCTTTTGAGAATGGAATTTGATCCGTCGTACGGAGAATAAGAACGCGCGAACGGAGGTCGCATCTTGACTAGACCACTGTGATACTTCAACGCTCTGGTTCAATGCTAAAGGGAAGGCGACGCCAATTCGCTCGATCTCCACCAATATGGTGTGTTTGCTTAACCATGATGGCTGGTCCGCGTTGGTACTTGGAGTCTGCGCTTCGAATGTCCTTAGAATACTCCTAGTTTTCTCTTTGAATGCTTCCAATTCCGCCGCTCTCCGTTGCCTTTGGGAGAGAAGCTCGGCCTAGAATTCGTTAGGTATGGAATTGGTATTACGGAAGGGGTCATACCTGGTGATAATCAATGAAGTCGCCAAGCTCGGTGATTGAGCTTGGTTGCATGACGGCATGAATCTTTGGAACAGAAACTTTCAGTTCCCTATCATTCGCCGATGCAGTGATATCGATCATCACAAATGCCGACTTCTCGTTGAAGTCGAACCCATACTCGTGGGAGGTCACTCCCGAGCGTCGCGATAGTGATAATGCGAGATTGCGAAGCTGGATTTTCCACTTCAATCCATCATGCTCTGTCGCAATGTCTCCCCGGACATCTTGGCATTCCAGATGGAATACAGATGAGGGGCTCTCCAAGCCCACTCTGAAACCCTTCACGTTGACGTGGACGGTGACCTTTCCGAGAATTCCAGTCGCTTGTTTTGGCGCGGAGACGGCGGATTGTTTCTGACGAGTCTCTCGGATTAGATCTAATAAGTCCGTGAAGTCTTGACCGAACTTCTGCTGCACCACAAGGAGAGTATCCATGTGTGTCGGTTTGATCATGATGTTCAGGAAGTCCAGGGTGCCAAGAAGCTCAATGCCACCCTTGCGTTGATGTCCTATCAATGTAAGGGCAGGCAGAATAAACTTGACTCGGGGAGATCCTGTGGAATTCTCCATGCTGCGGGATTTGTGGGATATGATAAACCCTTGCGACCCCAACTGTAGACCGAAATCGTACGTCCGTTTCGACAGTAAAGTGGGCAAGGAAGAAATGAACGCAGTTGGATCTTCCACGGTCCAAGCCAACCATGTCCCTCGCATCACTTGCAGCGTGATGCCCAGCATTGCGATGCGACCGTTGACATGTAGGACAGTAGATAGTCGTTTCGGGCTGCGCACCAATGGTGGCTCAGATACAGCCGACATACTGTTCCGTTTCAGTTCCGAAAAAAGCGTCTCCGCCGTGGCCTCAACAGCAGGAAGGAAGTCAGCTCGCCACTCCTCCACGAAGCGGTAAAGCCGGATGGCACTGCGCGGAACACTGATCAGAATTTCTTCAAGTCCAAAGACGACCCGGAGTGTTTTCGATTCTAGATCATGACGCCGGGCTGCATCGATTCTCCCTTTGGTCAAATCCAGTGACGCCAGGATATCCTGCTTCGAGGGACCTGTATCTGCTGCTTTGGATCGAGCTTGGAGGTGGATATTGTCAAATGCGAATGCACCACTTGTGGATTTCGTCCCAGAGTCCGGTCGAATAAGAGAAGACGAAGAAAAATTCAGTGAGGAACCTGCGACCTCGAAGGTGAGATTCTCTGCTCCAGCACGAATGTTCATGTTTCCAACATGGACCACCAAGATTGTTTGGGATGGTAGATGGTTTCCTTGAGTAGGGTGATCAACAGAAGTAACCTCGTTCTGCCAATATTTTTTGACCCGAATTGCGCCCCGAGCAAAGTCGACTAGGTGAGGTGAGGCGACCAGAGAGATATCAGCCATGTCAAATATAGCGATCTGCTGAGTTGTATGCGAAAGAAGTGACGTGTGAGAGGTTGAGTGAAATTGGACCAGTGGATTGGATTGATATTGGAATCGTAGCATAGAGCTCTTGATGTGACTGTGAGGCTTTGACTCGGACCCCGACAGTATAGTCAGGTGCAGGGTTCCGATTCCAAAGGTCACGGATAGTGGGGTGGTGGGAGGCTTGACAGTCTTTCGATTTTCTGGTGGGAATAGCGCATGCCAGGGAGCGGTATCCATCTCATCGAGCGTATCCAAATCTACCATAAGATTGGCTAGACGAGATGTTACAAGCTGTCGTAATTCTTGATCTCCACTCCATTGCTCGGAGTCTGTGGCCAGGTCACACTGTTGCAAACATAGGCGAAGGTGAAACCAGAATTTGAATAGTCCGTGCGTCCGCAGAGCATGTGGGAGCCCTCGCTGGACCAGATATGATGGCTGTATAATGGAAAGGGGATCTACAAGAGCGTCATCCTTCGAGAGCCAGAGGATATGCCGTACGAGAGTGCGCAATGATTTAGCAAATCGGGTTCTCCATTCCTGGTAAGTATTTGACAGTATTGCAACATGGTTGCTGCCTGAGAGTAGTAGGGAAGCCATGTATTCTGGATCTGATGGCCCCATTTGCACAGTGAAATCGCCGCAAGAAATATCAACATGGCCATGAGCGCGGTTCGCCAGAAAGGCGTGCATGGACAAGCAGAACTCTGGTTGTAGAGATTCAACGATGACACCCTCAACGGGTGGAAGCCTACTTAGCCAGATGGAGAGTTCGTCAAAGGTTGCCTGAATAGAGATCGGAGTGGGTTGCGCCTGCGAAGTGGTTTGGATACGCAGGTTTGTGAGCAAACTATGCAAGGCGACATCGCTAGCCTGAGTGTCTTCAGCGGTACCACCCTTGTTCACGAGGATCTGCTCCAATACCCGCATACGCGCAGAATGGACCAGAATATCGAGGGCTGCGAACGACGAGGAGCCGTCTTTCTGCGACGACACGTAGTTGGAGAATTGCTGAATAAGAACGACATCCAAACTTAATTCCGCGCTGAGGTCCTGTAACAAAGTTTCAGTCGGGTACCATTCAAAGCAAACATCACGTTACATGTTGTTCAACCTCATCCTTGAAGCGAGACGCAAGAACGAGCAGGAGTGGTGTGACAAGAATGTCAACACCGTGAACACATTGGATTCGAAGCATAGATCTTGAGTCGGTGTCGGCAGGTAATTCAACATTGCGTGGAGAGATCATCGGCGATGGCTTCGAGATGTCACCAGGTCTCTTGAAGGTGGTGGCCGGTGGGTCCTGGCAAACATTTGTTCAAGTGCAGAAGTCGTCTGGGGGTTTGTACGTACTGTCAGCATGACAAAAGGCGAGCCTTCCCTGCTTGATATGTCGTCCAACGACCACTCCCTATAACACTTGGTGAAGCGTTCATAATGATGGAGGAGAATTCTCCTCTTGTTTTCTTCTGCGGAGATCATTAGGAGAGTCCAATACATTGACATACTACCTACCAGGATTTGCAGTGCAATCACTTTCCGATGAACCACCGTCCGTTAAATCGGCATCATCCGACTCGTCGTCAGACATGGATAGTTCGAAATCGTTTGCGTCGCCTGGTAGTCTTGGCTGAAAGATGCGATTCCGTGCCAAACGTGCATCCCGATCCGCTTCAGATATATTCTCTCCATCTGATTCCGAGAGTTGGGAGGGCCGGGACCAGCGAGGAAGAGTATTGAAATATTGTTGCCGTCGCCGAGCACCAGGATTCAGGACGCGAGTAAACCGTGGGAGCACAAGGGGCGGAAGATAAAGATCATTTCGGTGCACAGGGTGGGGCCGGCGTCGTCGTCCATTGGGCCCCGAAACACTTTTCTTGGCTCCAAAATTAACTCGAGCTTCCTCAAGTTGACTTAGTAAATGTTGAGCTCTTTGAGTCAAGAGATCTTGTTCGTGCAAGAATGTGCCCTGTGGATTGTTGTTTGTCTTGGGGCAAGTAAACCAGTCAAGTGTAATGTCAAAGTCAATGGCAGCAGCCTCGGACCACCGCTTCCGGAAGGGGTCGGAAACGACTAAGCCTTTGAGGGAGGCAGGAGGCACCCTCAGACTGAGAGACTTGCCGCAAAGTTGACCCTGTATGTCATTTGTGTGCAACGTAAATCCTTTCGGCGCGTCTAAATCGATGGCAGCAGCCCCAGCAAGGCACGTGGCATTCAAGGCCTTCAAGGAAAGTTTCACGTATGTTACTAGGGGCATCATCAGAAAAGTCATCTCGACAAAAAAGTCTACTCACGATCTGGATCGAGAGGGATACTGAATTCGTCTGCAGGAGCGTTCGCGAAGTCCATGAAATGCATTCGGAACACATCAACGACAGAGAGGAGAGCACGGCTTTCTATCGGTGTCACAACGGTTTTGACATGACCCAGAGCAATTTCCCAAAGGCATACGTAGGTACGTGTCCGCGGCGCAGGACCGAACAGTCTATTACCGGTGATATCAATACCTAAGACATGTTAGCTTGCCATCTTCAGATATACTAATAACCACGTACCATCGACAACGAAGGTATCCTCAAAGGATCGCCTTTCATTACGAAAGAATTCATCTTCCAGACATGCCTCCATAATGCGTCCTTTGAGCTCACCAACATTGAGTGACATTTCTACGATCATATGAGATGCCCATCTGCGTTCACGACGTCTGTCGCTTACCCATGAAATAATCGTGCAAACGAAGACTAAGTTGCAACTCAGGAAATGCAAGGTAGAGTGAAGTGCCAACGTCTTTGACTGCTGCCACACTCGCATGCTTCTCAAAACCAGGTAAACCCGCAGACAGCAACAGGGATCCATGTCGGATCATCAACATTAATTCAACTTGAAGCATGTTTGTCTGTACCGCACTTGAGGGAGCAATTCAGCCACTGTGTTGCACAACTCTCACCTTCCCTGGGCGCCACTTCTTCTCGATAGGATCACCCACTTCTCCTCGTTCCCATTTCTTCAGATACTCAGTCAGTGTAGAGAAATGGGTGAAGGCGCCAAAGTAATTGTCTCGTAGGACCATGAAGTGTCTGATCGCCCAGCCTAATGTTCTCATGGCGACATCGCTAGCCTATTCCCGAGTTTACGCATGCAGATTTGCCAATATACGAGCGACGTACCGAAATAGAAAGTTTAAGCTGCTCGATATTGTCTGGGTGAACTTCAGCCCAGTAACAGTAGGAGCCATCTAATCCAAATTTGCCTGCTTGTAAGATGTGATGTTTCTTTCCCTGGTTATAAAGAAAATGCGTATTCCACTTTGGCAAGCACAAACATACAGAAAGCTGTGGGACATCAACTGTGAAGGAGATGGTGTTAGCGTCTGGGAGATATACGTTTGACGGGATCGTAGCCACCGCCGAAAGCCGCGGGGCTCGTAGGTTAACGACAGCTAAATGGCAATAAATCAATGAAATTCCTCAAAAATGAATATCTGCGCACTATTCTCATCCTCAATCAAGGGCTTGTCGATGACATTCTGATCGTTGGCATATAGGTTTAAATCAAAGTGGTGCAGATAAAATTCCAACGAATAGACAGTTGGCACAAAATGGTGCCATTCGGTGGGTTCGCCGGTGGTCCAATCGCGAGACAGGTCGGTAATCATGTTGATATGATCCCTCAAAAGAAAGATGACTGGTTGACGCAATGAGACTGAAAATGACCATTGACGCTCCGCATTCCACTTGAGGGGGGCAGGGAGCGCTGCAGATATCTATGGATAGTCAGGCGAAAACAAGTAAGGTATACTGCCAAGTACTCACTCGACAAGATTCAGCGACGACGAGCTTAATGTCATTCAAATTCGACCGGACCTCGATGGTGTCAAGATGCACCTCCAGCCGAGACTCGTACCCATCTGGCCCGATGACCATTGGAATGAGAAAGCTGATCGAGGAACTGTCTCCAGCCGTGACATGTAGGGAAGCATGCTCTCGATTCCTAGATTTCGGGATATCCGCAATACCGTCCCACTGCCAATTCTTTGACGCTTCGCGAAATGGAATGTCCAGCGTGGTTTTTTCACGCAACTCAACGAAAATCTTCAATGCAGTCCATATGCGTTTATCCCCAGGTTCGAGACGCTTTGATGCCTCCATGTCGTGAAACGTAGAGGGGAAGAAAGCTCGCTGAAGGTGAGCACTTCGAAAAACCGTTAGGAAACTGCAGAGATATGTGAAAAACAAGAATCTCACCGCTGTCGGTCTGCCCACGGACCGTACCGTATCTTACCATTGCGAATAACCAGGTCGATTCCCCATTCAGGAGGTAAATCACCATTCCCAATATCATACGATTCCAAACCCAGCCCTTTCTGCCCGTCAGACTCGACGGGAACCTCGCCGACAACATCCGCGTAATAAGAGAGCTCCAACGCTGGTGCTTCTACTATCCGGCGCTCAATCGCATATTCGAGTTTCGAGAAATCAGCACCGAAGTTGCTTCTACTCTTCTTGGTGGGCATGAATATGTTTCCCGTGTGTCCACCAGACGCGGAATAGTTCGGAGAAAACAAGGTAGAGTACAGCCTGATTCCCCGCCATACTTTCAGGAATACTCCAAAGGATAGATAATTCAAAGGAATGCGATCGGCGTAACTGCGGCACGTCAGAAATCATCCAAATGAGAACAGGATAACGGCTACTTACTTGGATGTTTCCGTTTGTGCTCGAATGGCATGGCCCACCTCAGTCATAGATCCTTGATATTGCTCGTTCTCTACAAGATGGATAAAAGCATCCTGAAACTTAAAGTTTAAGAGCTGTTTGTAAAGGTCACACTTGGACCTTGCCTAGATAGGGTATCAGCGCAAAGTGCACGTTGCAAACTCAATGGGCACCCGGCAGCATACCCGTACGATCCCAAATGTACCGTCCGCGCTGTGGCATTCAGCAACCATGAGGCTCGGCGTGGATGCATTACCACAGACGATGGCCAACTTGAAGACCTCGATAGATATTGGCAGCAGGTCGCTGGGATCTAGATAGGGCATTTGCCGTTTGACCCAGTTTATGGCGGCGTGGATCACGGGTGGTGTCTTGATACTAGCTAATGCAGACGAAGGATAAAGGCCTGACGGGATATTTAAGAAATAAGGCTGCATGCATAGCGCTGGACTTACCCTCTAAGCCTGAGGTACGGGAAAGGTGACGCCGAGGTTGGGCCCCATCAGGAGCTGATGAAACTTTGGCTTCCATTTGAGATACGATATGATCGTATGCAGCAGTTTTGTTGTAAAGGAACCACTCGAATCCATGGGCGGAGACCTTGATGCGGCAAGAAGGAAGTGCATGAGTCTGGTTAACTGTCAAGGTGCCCGTCGGCTAATTTTGAAAAGAGACGAAGAAGAGAATGGCCGCACAGTCCTCTCCGCCGACGTGTGCGCGGTTCAGGTCATCCTCGGTCGCCGAAACGCGCAGCCAATACCTCCAGGAAATCTGCGCTTTGACTATCTTGATAGTTTGATTGCTTGAGTGGTACAGAACATCCTTGAGGAGGATTCTGCCAGCAAGAATCGACAGGTGAATGGATCCTAGTTATTATAACTACATGGTTTGTGCCCGTTAGCTTGTTCGAGCACTCACCTATCTGGATCCATATGCTAGAGCCCCCATTCTTCCAGTACCTGATTCTTAGGAATAAAGCAATAATAGCGGCGACGAGGCGGTTGAAGTAGAACAGATAGAAGACTGAGCCCAAGGACACGCAGATGCAAGCGACCAAGAGGTAAACCCTCAGCATGGTGTAAGAGTGAGGGAAAGAATAAAACGGGGTTCAAACTAGGTCCCGACCGTTTCAAGGCTGAGGTTAGTTGAGCATACAGGGTGGTTGAAGTTTGAATGAGCTCAAAGGTCGTAGTAGTAGTAAACTACTAATTATAGTACGCGCGTGGCTTCCTCCAACACGGCCATGCAATCTGCACAAAAATCGACCAGCCCTTTGAAACGCCTCGCTCTACACTCCACCACAACTTGCTCATCGCAAGCAACAGCTTATGGAAAGTGTATTGTTGCGACGTACACAGACGTCCGTAAAGATAGCTGCAAACACGAATTCGAGAAATTCGGGCAGTGCTTGCGCCAAGCAGTACGTTCACAGCATATATGCACGCCTTTCCACTCAGATATCGCAGATGAAACGCAACTGGTAACAAAGCCATTCCACGCCCGATGCTAGGTTGTATTGTTGCAGGGACCAAGTCCCAGAAATTACAGTAGATATACTGGGTAGGAGACATGACAGGAATATCACTCGTTCTGCTCGGTGGACATGCTCCCGGGCATGCTTCCTGTGTCCGCCGTCCTTGCGCCGTTGGTAGTTTCTGCTGCCATGTCGGTCAGCTCTGCCACTCGACGTCTTACCTCCTCTCGTCGCCTCACGATGGCCCTCAGATGCACGAACAGAGGCGTTGGCGTGGTATTTGGTAACGGAAGCGTATTCAGGTCTACACGAGATACGAGCGGGACAGGGTTCCGCAGGCGGTTTATGAGGTGGCGGAAACGAAGGTCTACGATCATGGTGCGTGTATGGTGATGCGAATGCTTTCGGTCGTCGCCATCGTCGCGGTCTATTTCCAGGGTGGGTGATGGAGGTGAGGAAAGAATGGGTGACGATGGGATAGCGCTAGTCTCCGGGTCGGACAGGAAGGATGAACGGTGCGATATTTCGAATGAGATGGTAGTGAGGAGCATCTGGAGACAGAGGATGAGGACATCGAGCAATACAAGTTGCAGCTTGGACGGCAGATATCCTGTGCGAGTGTGAGCAGAGGGACGTACGCGAGTTGAAAGACGCATACCCATCCCAACGAAGTCAAGGACAACGGCCCGACCCTCTGTCGCGCCATCTTTGACGTGTGTCCAGAAACTGGGTGCATTCGAAACGAAGAGAATGAGGAACCAGACGCGCAGGGATAGTTTGGGATCAAGCTCTCGAGGCTTGTAAAACATGAACTGGCTGGCGACTCTACACAACAAGGGAAGGAGGGTTGGCGATAGGAAGAAGGAGAGGGTGTAGAGCTGGAATATGAGGTTGTCGAGCTGGTAACTGGCGTGAGTGACAAAAATCGGCCTAGTGGACTAGTCGGGACACACACCGAGTCAATGATATGCTGGCGTTGAACGTCATGCCGCTTGTGCATGTCATCTAGTCCGTCCTGGGGGTGCGTCGTCGTTGCGTCGGTCTCGTCGAGGCCAGTTTTGGATGTCCTCCACGTCGACGAGAAGGTCGGGCGTCGAGCTCGGGCGGGCGGACACAAGTACTGCGGCGAGCGCGGCCGGCTGTTTGGCTCTGTTGGCGACCCACAGCAACCGTAGTCACTTAGTTAGCAAGTATCTAATGCATTACTACATACTGTACTACATATTTAGCAGTCCAAATCATACATCAGATCGAGAGTAAAGTAAAAACATGTCCGCGTTATCGTAACGATCGTGAGGAAAAATTAGGTGCAGGCGGTGGATTGGAAAATGTGGAACGCATGTAATTCGCGTGGTCCATCAATGCAGAATGCGTGGTCGACGACACCTCCGTGGTATAAAGAGAACGTCGCTCATCCTCGCTATCAAGTGTCTGTGTCCTGTGCCTCTTCGATGTATGGCTCGAGAATTCGCGGGGATCTGGCAGGCTTCCCGGTAGGACAACCCTTTCCCGTGTTCGGTCGGACATTTCTAGGGTGGCCGACGATGCGGTGTTGCTCACTGGGAGCGGGGGAAGTGCACGGATGCGTCGGCTCGAGGTCGTATCTGACAGGGAGTCAGGTGTTGATACAGGCGAGCCAGGTGTTGGAACAGGAGGCCAATCGCGGTCGTATGTCGGCACTGGGGTATAGTTCCGCGGACGGATGTCAAGCACACCAGCGTCCTCAAAATCCCTCGGATCACTTGTGCTCTCTTGGGAATGTAGCAACTCGATGTTGTCGCTCGCTTGACGCGTATGCTTTCCGCTCGGTGTTTCAGGTTTACAGAAGGCGTGGAAATAGCCCAAGCGGCGAGACCGGTTGTCCCGCTTTTGCGTACGTAGACGATACGCATACCGAACTGCGATCAACACTCCATCTTGGCAGCAGGAACAAAAATAAAATAAAATAAAATAAAAAAGGTCGGTGAACACGACAACACGAGAAGTGCTCATACTTACAAAATTCCAAAAGGAGCAGCGCTGCAACGATGGCTATGAACACGTATGTTGAGACATTCATGAGGCGCGAGCAACTGGACTCCACAGAAGTGTCGGCGAACGCCTCTGCGCAAGAATCGATAAGTTGTTGGCGATTACTTGCACGCACGGTCACGAGGAAGTATATGCCGACGATGATATTGATGGCGAAATGAACGCAGAGGAAATAAGCGTAAATCATGACGAACAGCTGCTTGCGTGCGACGACACCGATAAACCTGTATGACAGAGACACTAAGTGAATTCGTGAAGTGGAGAACTCGTGGAGCATGCGCACCCGATGGTGGACGCTACAAACAAGAGGGTTTCAACGATTCCTGCCAAAAAGAAAGCCACGCGCTCCTTGTGGATGAGCTGGGAATCTGGGCCATGTTGGTCAAAGTCATGACAAGTGTGTAGCAGAAAGACTTACGGATTATCTCGAACCATATAATGATTGATATGGCCCCAGAAAGTAGGAAAGTGAGGATAGACAACAAAACGAACCCTGCGCGTACAGGTATACAACAACAGAACGAGCTGGAATGGAATAGCCATGCTTTGAAGTCGAAGAGCATGACATTCCGGGACTCTAGTACGTGAACCATGGCACAGCCGATGGGTGGGAGGATGAGGAAGACGGGGACGAATGCAGATAGGCACAGGATTTATGATATTGTGTTCGTAGCAGAATTTCGTACAGCCTCAGTCGCGAGCGCTTGAGCACGCTGGATAACCCTGGACATCCCGCTCGATGCGGGTTTTACAGTGCGTTAGTGCGGCCAGATCGAGGTTCGGGTGTGTCCGAGTACCGCAACGCTGTACACTCCGAGTGAGATTGAAAAACAATTAGTGTCATGGCTCAAGCGCTCAAACTCCGCGTCTGCTCCCCTGCTATGACGACAGCAAGCGATGTTCTCGGCAGTACCAGCGATCGAACCGGAGACTTCGCACGACTCGTTTCAATAAGAATCAGACCATAGTACCCTGGGACCTGGAGTTGGTTTGACGCATTCGTTTGTTTTCCTTGTCATAAGAGGTCATGTGTCGCTGAGAATTGGCATCATTGCTCCTCGAGCCTCCACGATGAGCAAGTGACCACTGCTGGATCCAAGCTCCTGAGCCACATCCGAGATCTATACCAACTTCTGCAACCATAGATCTGTTCTCAGTAAACTAGGCTATGAGCCGATGCTTACAGGTACACTCTTCACAGCCTGGCCGTGCTGATCTTCTCCACCTTGGTATGTATTATTGGTTTTTCCGGCCCCAGCGAATCCAACGACATGGGATGCGTTGGTGCGCTTTCCGAGTATCTCTCACAAGCTGTTGCCCTCTGAGTGGGTTCTTCTCCCGACAGAGGCAACCCTGGTGCCGATGCATGATCATGTTTGGGCCACCACGTAAATGTTGATGGGCCTACTAGTGTATAGGAGATAGAATTTTGGCTGTCCTTTGGGCTGTCTTGGCTTGTGTACTCATTTCTCATCGACAGATTCTGCTCTTTCCCTCTCCTGACATTGCGATTGATTCAAGTTATCCTTGAGTGCCGGAGATCTCAAATTTATCAATCACCATACAAGTTCGAAGTTGTTGATGTCGCTACTACTCCGGAAAAAAAGGTAAGCATCCTTGCCTGCCTGAAGATCTTCTAAATATATTATTTCCTGATCGCTGTTTTCTCGAGCAACAGGCGGATTTGGACAGTCACTCAAAAGGATCCGAGGTATGAAAATTCGCATCGGACCATCTTAACATTCCCTGATATTTTCTCGGTCTATTAAGGAGATAGTCAATTGGTTCAGATTGATCGTCGTTGCATCCCTGAGGGTGTCGTGAGTTGTCTGCAGCCAAGGTCTGCTCAGGCCAATACTGATCGATCGAGCGCGCTTCATGGGCATGTTTTTCATATTCGAACTCCCAGATCCAAGTGAGTGCCCATTCACTTCTCTCAGGGACAGGCTCCACCTACGGTTGTCTTCCTTGCCTGCTGGCAGGAGACTAGGCGCCACTAGGCCACTGCCAAGGCCACGATCATTCTTCGAGATGCAGGGTAAGTATTCTGGTCATCACAGAATGGTCGGTGAATGATCTCTTTTGAAGCCAGCTGTAGAGGCGATAATTTATGCCCACTCGGTTGAGCATAGCCCATCGCCATACTTGCGACCCTACATGGAACTTTTCAAAAGTAGGGCCCAAAATTCATTCTCAATCGCGAATAACATAAACATATACTCCACGATGAAGGTGTGAAGCGGAGGGATGGCTCGGACAATCGATGATCGGGTCAGGATCCAGTGACGGTAATACTAACACTTTGTCCCTTCGTTGGTGTCCCCTCGCAGGCAAACCTTGCTGAGCACGACGCGAGAAGCAATTCCATCCACGAAAAATTTAATTCTAAAATCCCTACGTCGTTTGCAAGGCACGTCGTGGAGTTGCCCTCGTTCACCGTTTCTCGAGTCCGATCCAGTTAACTTTGAGCGCCACGGAGCAGTATCATTCGGCGGCGACGTATATAGTGTCGGACTCGGACTATATATCATGAATCGAGCTCCGATAGATGAGTCTATAAATTTTGACTGGTTCGAGGGCAACGACGGGGAGATATCTGGAACAAGTTTATTCTTGAAGGACGTGACGCGGCTAGTTTGGGTCATGATCAAAGTTTCTTTTGCTAATTTGAATCCCCAGCTCCATGTCTTCTACCATTGACGAGGCGGATGTGACTAAATAAGGATAACATTTACTCTTACACTTGTTAGACCGCTGTCTCCATCATGGCGGATACAATTTTGAACGGACAGCCCGACGGCGCGCCAATGGACGTGGACAGCGAAGAAAATCGAGCCACTGTGGTGCGTGCTCGACGTCCACCAAGTCCAGTGCCCAGGCCTCGTGCCCAGTCCGAGCCTTTTCAAGTGCCAGAACAACTCGCTGTCGGTTATGTCTACTCTACCGACATGCTCCTCCACGCGTCTCTACACGGTCACCCCGAGCAGCCCGACCGTATCTCGAAGATCTTCGCGGCTATCCACGGTGCCAATCTAACCTCAAGAATGAAACATATTCCCATTCGTCCCGTGCAACGTAACGAGGCACTCCTCGTGCACACCGAAGAGCACTGGGACAAGGTCTTAGCCATTCAATGTGAGTGAAGGAAATGTACCTAGTTTGCAATCTCCTTCGAAATCGCGACGCTCACGACGCGAGTTCCTCCGGCTCTCCAGCGATGTCCACACAAGACGTCATTGATTCTTCCGTCTACTACGAATCGTTATCCCTCTATGTTATGAACGGCACTACTCGTGCCGCCAGACTGAGCTGTGGCGGCGTCATTGAGGCATGTCTGAAAGTGGCTCAGGGTCACCTTAAGAAATCCTTTGCTATCGTACGACCGCCAGGGCATCATGCAGAGCCTGATGAGCACATGGGATTTTGCTTCTTCAACAACGTCGCGGTTGCAGCCAAAGTCGTTCAATTGTGTACTAAAATCAAACGCATATTGATATTGGACTGGTAAGGCTAATGGAATTTGTGTCATCATGATCTTCTTGATGCTTACGTTTTTCTAAAGGGATGTGCACCATGGTAAATCCCTAAGTTATTCGTCTAGTTTTCAAAGCTGCTCACTTTGACCAGGAAACGGTACCCAGCGTGCTTTTAACGACGATCCAAGTGTCCTGTATGTCTCTATACATCGCTACGAGCGGGGCCAATTTTACCCTTGTGGTCCCTTTGGCGGCTTAGAGTCCTGTGGAGAAGGTTCAGGGATTGGCTAGTACGTCCATCCAACTAGTCGTATGAGTGTCCCTGACATACACTAGTTCTGTCAACGTCCCATGGCCAACGAAGGGAATGACGGATGCCGATTACATTCATGCTTTCCAGCAAATTGTGATGCCCATTGCGCTGGAATTTGCGCCTGAGCTCGTAATCAGTATGTCCAGGGAAAGCACCTTGTTTGTCACATTCACAATAGACACTACCTCTCCGCAGTTTCCGCTGGTTTTGATGCAGCGGATGGGGACGATCTTGGAGAGTGCCATGTGTCGCCAGCTGGATACGCTCATATGACTCACATGCTCGCAAGTCTGGCTGGCGGAAAATTGGTAGTCGCCTTGGAGGTGCGCCAGAAGCCAGGATTCTTCGATGATATCCTGACTTCTCTTCTACCACAAGGGTGGTTACAACCTTGAATCTATCTCAAATTCTGCGCTAGCTGTTGCCCGCATTTTGCTTGGAGATCCTCCACCCGAATTACCTCCGATGATGGCTTCTGAAGCTGGTACGGAAACCGTCTGGCAAGTGGCACTTGAACAGAGCAAATACTGGAAGAGCGTCAATCCCAAAGCTTGTGAACCTCGCGAAGGTGTGTGTATTTCGTTCTGGTCGCCTGTTCCATTCATTGCCTTTTGCGCAGAATTGGACGAAATCAGTTTCTCCATTCCAGAGATCCTGAAAGGGCATAGACAGCATTTTCTATATTCGCAGTATGAAATGTTACAGATTCCATTGATGCCTGCCTACGAAGAACGCTACGGGTCACAGGTGATGTGCACGTAAGTATTCTATTCCATGCAAGCGACTCGCCTTTCGTGCAATGACACCTATTTAGAGACGACGTGCTCGACAATAAGACGATCGTGATGTTTGTCCATGAATTGTTCGTACACGTTTCCCTTCTTTGGGGTCTCGCTAAGTCCAGCGACCAGTGGAAACCTTCGCGTAG
Source organism: Leccinum rimulosum (assembly GCA_038091395.1). Lineage (NCBI taxonomy): Eukaryota > Fungi > Basidiomycota > Agaricomycetes > Boletales > Boletaceae > Leccinum > Leccinum rimulosum. Next base: position 15,952 of record JBBPOJ010000128.1, read on the forward strand.
AATTGGACGGCAGTCCAATGTGTGACGTCAACATGGAACATTCTTACCTCGTACGTCTTCATTTCTCCGCCTGTGCTATCATGACCAATCTCTGTCACAGATCGATTTTTCGAAGGAACTCATTGCTTGGGTCAGGAGTGAAAACTATGCACTCGTCGACGTCAATCTCTTTCCGAGGCCATTCGCAGCTTCGGCACTGCCTACGCTATTGGTATGAGTTGCAAGATGTCATCTGATTCAGCTAACTCTCATATTCGTAGCGCCCGAAACCAGCGGAGAATACAGCCAGAGATCTTCTCACATATGTCTGGGACAACTACGTTCAGTGAGTAGGACAAACGCACGTCGGCTCAATTTGACCCTTATTACTTCCTTTTTACTATGAAGGTTGTCGAGTGCTTCGTGCATCGTCCTAATCGGTCACGGTCTGGGCTGCCAGGCTCTGATGGACATGATTTCTGTCAGACGTACGCGGACTTGGTTTAAACGAGCTTTTGGGGTATTCTGACGGCGCGTAACAGGGGCTAATATGATCAAATACGTCAACCTCGTAGTCCAGGTGGTCGGGACGGGAAAAATACCCATGATACCCAAAGATTCGGATAACCTCCGGGTATGGTATTCCAAGGTAATCTACCCTCGTCTCGTTCCCGTCGCTTGACGAAAACACTGACGTATCGAAAGAACTCCCTCGTCATTCTGCATCCTTTGCACTCGTCCCTTGCCTCGGATAGCAAGATTTTCAAACGACACGGGCATGTTGTACCCATAGGTATTGAATACTCCAATTTGTGCATCTTTTCACTGATCATTGTGTAGACGAAGCCAAACCGATCAAGACGATGATAAAGGCCCTTCCATTGATTCGGGAGCATGTACAACAACTGGGCAAATCTAGCACATAGCACTCAATAGCCCTTGTAAATCGATATTCCTGCCTTTACTACTTTAGGTTGGGTATTTAGATCCACTCTACGACTCGTTTGCGTGAAGAGATTATCCCCACAACTCGGGCTTCTGGGTCAAGAATCGAACCGCCGAGGGTAGCGACCAAGTCTCCGGATAGCGAGGTAGCAGGTTCAACACCAAGCAGCTCCTCTAAATTAGTGGACACAAGTGCAAGCGCCTCAGATTTGGAGAGTTGGCCGTCGCTTTCCAGGGCAGCCTAGACGAAGCAAATGAATCCCAGACCAATTAGAAGGGGAAAAAAGTCGGGAAACTAACCCATGCAGCATCAAACCGGGTATTACGAGCACTCCACTGTTCGACAATACCAACACCAACCTTGACACCGTATGCAAGCAAGCTTGTAATCGCGGTGTCTTGGGTTAACGGGGGACCGGGCAGTCTGGAAGACACATCGTCGGTTAGGCAACCTGAAGCATACTGAGGGCTTGCTTACATTCTCTTCATCTCCCATTCCTCAGGGAATGCTCTCGATGGTGTCAAGATTACTCCGACATTCGCTTCACCTAGATGTTCTGCCAATAAATGAGCTTCAGCGGCGCCAGCCACTGTCAGCTTGATCTCAACGGCTTTCGCGGCCTCGACCTCCTTCTTGAGCTTGACTAATGACGCGATGATATCGGCACTTTGCGTTTGAACGACCAGCGGAATCTCTCCCTTTGATCGCGTTCAGACAAATCAAGATAGAGAGGGCTACTTTATAGTTTACCTCGGCAACACGGCCAAACGGAGTTCCGGACGCAGCGTCCAGCAACAGGTGGCGCAAGGCAGCAATCTGAGTGCTCACGCTGAGTGATCCATGTCCGACCTCGACATGAACAGCAGCCGTGTCCTGAATGATGGCACCCTCCTCTAATGCGTGTGCTGCACCCGTTGAGAATACGGTGCTTAAGCCAGCAATTAATCCAGAAGTTGTCGGGGCTGTGATCGCAGACGTAACGCCCGAACGATAAGCGAGTCTAATTGTTAGAGATTCAGCACACAATGTCTCATAAAACGAGCGCTGGACTAACAGGGTGTCACGACCTCCGAATTGCAAACCATCAACGGCCAACATGACTTCATTGCCAACCAAAAGGTTTGGGATATCACTCGATAGAGGATCTAGCACAACACCGTCGTGCGTAGACTGCTCTCCCTGGATCTCCTCCAGACCCAAGGGTGAGCCGTAGGATACCAAACCGGGACTAGGAGAGAACTGATCAGATGAATGCGGTGATCCGACAACGAGGGGAACCCACGAGACTGATCCACCCTGAAGGTCAAAGACTTCAAAGGTTTCATCCAAGGAGCTGCTCGATGTAATGCAAGAATCTTGTAACCCAAAGCATACAATCTGGCCGTCTCGAACAACGACTACTCCTGGTTCATCGTCACGGGCAGTAAATGCCTCCTGGATGCCGAGCCAACTCCTTTCATATATACTGCTAACGTTGGTAAACACCACAGTATTAGCTTTTGCCTGGCTTGGTTTCAAAGGTGGAAGTCCCTGGTATTCAACGGCTGCTTTCGCCTCCTTTTCGAAATCGGGGGTGGATGGCAACGATTGGAATGCAATGGGTTTCTCGGAGGTATAAGGATTTTCAATCTGAGCAATACCATCAATCCAGACCTGCTGGGGAGTTGCCCCCAGAGCTAATGGGTGGCTGTCCCACAATACAATATCTGCGGGGGCTCTCAGGGGGACTGTTCGCCAAAACGATCATCTAGCTTACCTGCGTCATATCCTATGCAACAGAATCATTTGGTCAGTAATTCACGTCTAGGTCGATTGAATCTACATACCTTCACGAATGAAACCGACGCGGTGGTCCAGGCCAAGAACTTTTGCAGGCGTAGAGGTAACAGCAGAGAGGGCAAGGTTAGCAGGAAGGCCATAGTAGTAGGCCTGCTGAGCCTCGAAGAGCAAATACCGAGAGTTCAACACAGGATGGTCGCTCTAAGAACATGTCAATCCCAAGTATAGAGGCATAGAAACAACTTTCGGCACCTTCATGACGACATCTATGCCATTCTCAGCCAATATGCGTGGAGCAAACTCAGACCCTCGGTAGGCTTCCCGCTTATACCGAGCGTTGGTCGCGAATAGAGCGACAGCAGGCGTATTGCCTGAATGGTGTTTCATGAGTAGTATGCAGAGACGAAGAGAACAACATACTGTAGGCTTGTTTGAGAGTTCCGGGGACCAAGTAAGTTTCATGGGCATGGTGGAAAGCAGCCAAGGGGAATTTGAACTCGTTCGTAAGCTGGTACGCAGATTAATACGATCTCCAAAACGCAGACAGACAGACATCAAACGTACTCGGACAAAGTCGTCGAGGTCAACTGTTTCATAGCAGTGGGTATGGACCTGGGGAGAGTCAAGAACTGGCAAAAATCATGAAGGTGACAAATACCTTGACGCGACCTCGAAGGACGTCGACAAGAGCTTCCCACTGAAGATCCTCAGGGAAATCACCAAGGCCATCCCATTCTTCAGCTAAGGCTTTCACACAATAAGCATCCTGTTTTTCTTTGATCTGCCGCGCGGTGTCGTAACTGGCATAATATATCAAAACCTGTCATTGAAGTTGGCATGTGCACGATTCTTACGCTTGACGGAATGCCCAAATGTTGTCCATGCGGGTATTTCCGTATACTCTGCCTGTAAAAAAAAACATAAGTCGGACCGCGTTCCCGTTTTGGGGTGGGCACATACTGGGGTTTTCTCCTGGCAGGTCAAGACCCATTATTAGTCATAGAAAAGTAAATTTGGTCGTGAGATCGCACCGCATGCATGTCTGTGGGTAAAGAATGAATCAAGACACGGATGAAAGCACAAGACACACTTACTTCATCTGTCTCCAGCGTGGTGGTATACTAGGGTCGACGCGCGTATCGTTGATGGAATAAGGAGGCTCGAGCAACATAGAGGAAGGTGATCGCTCTTTAGTGGGACGGAGTTTGATAACGAATGCTTGTCCTCCTATATGTCAAGTAAGCATGGTTCTCAATCAATGTGTGAAAGTAGCCCAACCGATTGCATTAGCTGAGCCGGGTAGAACATTGGCAGTCGTGACACCCCCTGAAATAGAAAGGCGATAAGCATCGTCATGTGTGTTAAGCCCATCCAGACTTCGGAGCCAGGGTAAGATTGGACCTGGAAAAGGTGTCAGTCTAGTGCTAGATGAGGTTCAACGAGGAAGTTCGAATAACCCTTGAATGAATTGGTGTCACTTGCTCCGGCGAGTCCAGGAGCGCTATCGACTCCGAGATGAGAATGCATATCAACAATCCTGTGACGGAGGGGGATGAGAGACGCGACTGTGAAGGGACAGGAAGAGATTACCCCGGGGTTACCCAACTGCCACCTACATCGACCGTGACGAAATCCCCATACTCTGCCAAATCCTTTTCGGATGCATGTCCGACGAATTTGATCATGCCCTTGTCCAGAAGGATATCCGCACCGTGTATCTCATACTGGGAGGCATCCCCAGTCCACAATGACGCGTTTCTGAGCAACGTCGCGCGAGTACCGTCTACGAAACGGTCGGATTTGGTTCTCTGCGCAAAGTCAGTAGGTGGGCCTGGGAGCACATGAAGCGTGCTGCATTTCTGAAGAGTTGCTTCGGCATGGAGGGGTAGTGTGACAGAACGATTGGGAACGAATGATGTGTAACGAGAAGCAGAGAGCAGCCAGAACGCGGCTGCAACGCCGCAGGGGACGAGGACGCGAGCGAGCCTGTTCCTGCGTCGGCCGTGGGGTCTCTCGACGTGGGTTGGGAGCTTATCCGACATGACGAGTCTGGGAGAGTTTAACTCATCAAACTACTTATACCGATCATGAGCACTGCCACTGCATATCGTCCACTTGAGGGATGCCAGCTCCTCCCGTGGTACAGCCGGCGGCCGTCGGAAGCAACATCATTGTCAACGCAAATCAGGTCTCCTCCTCCTCCCTCGCCGTCCCAATCACTCACCTCGACACAGCGTCTCAACCCCGTCCTCGAATGCATCCGCAACGTAGGCAAAGAATTCGGCGACATCCTCCCCGACTATCAAGTCGGTCGTACGACCTGCATCCTATTCCTCAGGTCCGTGGTTTCCTTTCTCATCCCGGCGGTGGTGTTCTCAAAAAATATAGTCTGAGGTACCATCGACTCCATCCTGAATACATCCACAATCGAATCGCCAAGCTTGGGCAGTCATTCACCCTCAGAATACTCCTCATCATGTGTGACGTTGTAAGCAACCTCTCCGTGATCTTCTGGCTCCGGATTGAGTCCCTCCCAGACCGAACACCAAGAGTTGATTAGGGAGCTCACAAAAGTACCATGCTCTCCTTCTCTGGTGACCTGCTATAACCGACCCCATAGGTGTGCTTGATCAACAATCTCACCATCATTGTGGCATGGAGGTATGCTTCTACCCCGCTCAACTGCTCGTCCTCACCCCTCCACCAAGCAACGACGAAGCTGGCCAATACATCGCAACGTTCAAGCAGTTCGAACACAAGCCACCGAACCTCATCAAGGAGCGCGTCGACAATGACTATGACTCCCAGCTGCGCACTGCCCTTACAAGCATAAACAAGGTCAACAAGACCGACGTCGAAACACTGCGCACCTCTCTCGGCGTATGTTACATTCCAGACCAACATCTTTTCGTCAACGTCTTACCTCTCTCGAACAGAGCTTTGCGGACATCAGCAAGGCGTCCTCAGACAGATTACAAACCCTGCCTGGGTTTGGACAGGTTAAAGTCAGAAGGATCAAAGATGCGTTCGAGAAGCCATTTCGCAACCAGGCAACGAGCGCAGCCTTCTCGATTGGCAGTCAAGTGTCGTCTACCCCACGTCAGAATTCTTTGACCAATGATCCGCCTTCGGAGGGTGCCAGTGTGACTCACGAGATGGGAAAAGACAAGGACGTGTCGCCGCCACCCTTGTCACCCTACCGCCAAATCCGCGATCAAAGCCCTGTATGGGATATCGAGCTCGATCTTGATTAGCTTGATTAATCAATCGCACCCAATGTTGGGCCGTCAGTCTCGGAATCTTTACAATGGAGAACAGCTTGTACTACCTAGAAAGCACTAGGAGCTCAGTAGGAGCTACACACGTAGAATGGACAGGAGCCATAATTGACTAAATATTTTACGTAGGTAGGTTGCTAGCATTAGGAGTAGAACCGGTTGCGAAGCAGAATACCGGGAACGAAGGCGTAGTAACATAATAGCAAATGAAGAGCATAACGAACAATACCAGGGATTACCGCTAATGTGTGAATGTAAGACGAAAAGTTTCACCGTAGTTTATTCATCGACGTTGGGGTGAGAAATACGCCTTCAGCGTGTCTGCCCGTCGACGCGGACGGACACCCAGCAGTGCCATACGGCTGTAGATGATACGCATCGTCAGACGCTGAATTGCTGCCTTCGTTCTCGATCGGTCGAGGTAGGCAGCGCGCGTATCGACTGTGATGCATTGGTCAGAGCCATAAATATCTCTCTTGCAGAGTGGGAGTGCACACTCACCAATTTTAGCCTGGAGAGACTCAAGCACTTGGCGGAGGAGCTCTAGAGGTGGCACTGGGGGTTTCTTGGCCTTGTTTGGAGTAAGTTGCATGGAGGTACTGCTCGCTGATCTGTTGATTGTACGCTCTTTCTCGACGTAGGGCGTAATGTCAATCAGAGCCACGGATAAGATATTGACGTAGTGACTAAGCTCCTCATAATCCATCGATTCATTTGTGACATCAAACAGCTCGCAGGATCCCGCTTCAGGGGAAAGTAATAGAATGAGTGGTTCGAGCGGAGGTGCCTGTTCCCAACAAAGGTTTTAGCGGTTGCGTTACTCGTCGAGAAGAAGAAAAAAAACATACATTCGGGATAGCGGATCCAGAAACAAGGAGGCAGTACGCCAAACTTCGCGCAATGCACATCGTTCGCCCACTACCACTGGCGAAAAACGAAACCAACTCAGCCTTCTTGACGGGTGCCAGTCGCCTGGCAAAGCCCAGGACCCTCTCATGAATATCGCGAAGCTGAAGCAGAATCAACACGTGTGTGGTATTTGAGGGAGATGGAGTATCACGCACGACATAATCCGTTGCACCATGATTGCAGACAACGTCTAGGGTGGCATTCAGTTGCATACGCAGTTCGCTTGAGGTCAGTGGATCGAGTCTCATGACAACCAGGCTCAAAACCACATTTGCGATGTCATCCGAAGAGAAAGCATCAGCGCTAAAACGTATTCTGTGAGTCTGGTCGCTAAATTTAGCACACATTTTACTGACAAACCTGCAACCTTCATGACAGTAACAAGTCTTTTTAGAGCTTCCAGACGGGTGTCGTGGGTGATGTGATTCTTTGAAGTGCATTGCGTACTTAACCCGAGCTCCTCGAGGACAGAGGGATTTGCACCTAGCTGAACCAACGCGGACACGATAGCACCAAAAGGCATCTGTACTTTTTGCGGGTTCAAAGTCCACACGTCACGAAGAGCAACGTGGATAGCATCGGCAACCTGTGAAGGTGCAAAGAGGGCTGCCAAAGGGTCAACGCCGTCCCCCAAAAAAACTGCGAGATCAACCTACCCATAGCAAGGAGGTCTGGCATGTTTGACAATAGGACATCTCTGGGAACGGCAGCAAGTGCTCCAGAACGGAACATCAAGTCCAACAGAGAAACATCTAATAACGTTTTGTTATCCTTGACCAATTTGGGGTAAAGAGAATACATACCACCACTAGCGCGAATGTTGTCCAAGCAGGTAAGTATGGAATGGCCAGATAAGGGCGGAATCGGCATCGAATCAACTTCCATGTCCTCGTCTGAGGGTTGTATCCACAGGGAAAAGCCCAAAGTCAAATCCTGGTTCTTGTTTTGATCTTTCTCTTTTCCTTTACCATCCTTGTTGCCGGCCAGTATCTTATGAATGGCTTCACTAGCAACGGGACCCAACATTTGGGACTCGCGATCCTTGATAGTGAAGTCCTCCAGGCCGCCAGGGCTGCTGGACTTTCGAGATTCATGAACGGCTTTCCAGGCTGCCTCTTCATCCGAGAGGCGTAATTGATCCATAGTGTCCAAATCATCATCAGAGTCCATGGATCCTTCGCAAGAACCTTGCCTGACTGCTTCTTCTGCGAGACGAAAGGCGACAGAACTGGTACCACGTTTATCCTCCAACGCTTTCTCGCGTAAAAGAGCTTGCAGAGGGTTTATCGCTCGCGACTTCTTGCGATTTGTTGGCACGGGAGCGTATTTCGCCATGCCAGCAGAAGCCGCTGAAGACGCGGCGATGGTGAGGGGCAAACGAGAGACGGTACTAGATTTAGTTCTCGCAGAAGCGCGCCTCGGTCGCAGTGACGGGGAGGAGCGATCCACAGTTCTGCAAGTGCGACGTCCAGCGTTTGCGCCATTAGAGACTGAGTGTACACTTGGGAACGAACAAGTAAGTAATGTTACCCACTGCTCGCGGGCCGCGGCGCACGAGATTAGCGGGAAAAAAATTTCACACCTTTTCCCATTTGCCTCAGAAATCAGAGGAAGATCATCAATGAGATCATCATCGTCACTGTCTTCGAGCTCGCGAAATGCAAGAGGCTGGTCTTCGTCACTGGATTGATGGGCAGCGAACGCCCTTGCTCTAATTTCTGCAATAATATTTGCAGTCTTGGTCTCTGAGTCAATTGCTTGGGGAGTAGGGGGAAGCGGAGGAAGCTCGTTGCTGCCAGGTAGTGACGAACAATTTGCAGAAGGAACGATGGGCGTCTGAGAGGTAAATGGAAGAGAATCGACTTCCATGCCATTCCCGCGTGTCTGTGACGCAGGGGACCGAAAAACCTCGAACGTACTGTGCCTCCAGGAGTGGACACCTTCTGCCACCTTTTCGAGATCTCGCGGTTCCGAGTCAGGGAGAACGAGCTCCTCTTCATCAGACTGACTGCTGTAAACCACTTCAAGTTGCTTGTGGGAGCCCGAAGGAGATGCCACTGGACTGCTGCTCGGCATCCGCACCGGTGTCTGCCTCTGAGCCAATACTTTGTGAGGCAAGGGTGAAGCAATACGGCCAACCGGCTTCGGACGCCCTGGTGAGTGGAATATTTTATTTGCTCCTCTTGGAGACTTTGCCTTGGGGGGAGGGAGTAGGGATGCATTGGAGTTGTTACCATCAGGTGAACGAGCGCGCTTGCGCTTAGCCCTCAACGAGGCGCTGCGTCCCTCGAAGAGGGGGCCTGAAGGGGATCAAGAGACGGAATAAACGTCGAACGCACACATATGCTTACCGGAATTCACTGTTGGGGGTTCTATGGTGGTTGTCGAGGCTCGTGTGGTAGGTCTCTTCCGCGTCATAGACATTGTCGTTGTGGTCATTCCTTCGGCCGCCGTTGACTCCAGAAAAGACGAGGAAGGTTTCGGTACAAAAAAATCTGTCAGCTTTTTGTTTTTGTCTTTCAACGACGTTTTTGCGGGCATTCTGGGCTGCAGGGGCCTGTGGGCCTCAGGGACTCGCGACGCGTCTAAGTACAAGCAGTGGGCGGTGAACTTATAGTAACGACGCGTCGGGTCCCGGCAAGATCCCGGCCACTTGTCACGTGCCACCTGCCAAGGCGTCATAGCAATTTCAAATGAAATTAAACCTCGCTGTCGACGTGTTGTGGCACCAGCCGCACCACTTCCCCATCAATCTTCCCGCCGCATACAATGTGGCTAATGCGACTTGATGTTCCATCAGACTGAGTCAATGCATGCGAAAACGATGTAATATACTTGACAAAGAAACAATGGAAAATGCAATGTATGCTACGAGACATTAGAATTGCGATGTCATATGTGAAAACAAGAAACATGAAGTATGTTCAAAATGCAATGGGTCCATGTTCGTCTATCGTTGCATGTCTACTCTGCGATGCTGATTGTGAATGGAGGGGTGAAGGTGGGTGGGAATGTCGAGGTGATGATGCATTTGTCGAAGAGTACTGTGATTGCGAATGCGTGCGTGAATGCGATCCTTGCGATGGTTGGAATGACCAACGCCGTGGGAGCAGAGAGCCGAGCGTTGTAGAGCCTGACTCCTCGGAGTAGGCACTCGGCTCCTCCGTGGCAATCTCCGAGGGGCTCTCTGGATACGGCTGGTTGAGGTTAGGGTCTAGCGTAACGTTTCTTTGAGGCGTTGGATTCCTGGGCCGTCCTGCCATGTCTTCTTCGTCGCCTCCCTTCTCCAGATTCAATCCATCGGACAATGTTGCCTCGCCTCGTCGAAACCTTGCAGGTAACTTTATCAAACCCATGTTGACAAGGGTATTGACGAACATGACGATAACCGCAATGGAGATGATTACGGCAACAATAACACCGATCGCCACCCGAGGAATGGCTGCAAGTTCGAGACTTTGGATGAAGGCGATCAACAAGCCGGTACATATGACGCGAGTGACCGCCAAGTATATTGCGAGAATGTTGGCTTTCCTCGTCTTATGAGGTTTAACGAACGACAGATAGACCAAGATTGCACACTCGATGACCAGGATGAATATGACTTGTACTTCTCCGTTCGCTTGACCAAAGGCAGTGACGATGGCTTTCAAAAGAATGCTGACAGCAAATACCATGCCTGTGAAATATCTTTCGGGGCGATATAGGGCGAATAGAGGGCTGTATGCGGCGAACGTTTTAGGTCGCGTGTACAGTGCATACGGTGTTTCACGGATTGACAGGCGGACGACTTGGAGAGCGGAAAAAACGAGATAGCCGAACACACTCAAAAAGAGCATCACCGAAAGCAAGATTGAAAGCCAAGAGTCCTTGAGGGTCCACTGATAGAGGGCGAAAATGCTGACAGGAGTGATCGCAACCAAGCACTAGATCAGACATGTTTAGTATGCAGTGTAACGAGGGCAGCGAAACACTTCAGACTCACGACACGCAATAGCCACCCGCGCGCGAACGCTGGATACAATTCTTTTCTGCGCATGAAATCATTGCAATGGGTCCACCGACCAGAAAGCATCACAACACCGTAGCCCAATGCAAGTGCCGCTACCAAGACAGCCAATAGCATCAGCGCCACAAGGAACACGGTCATGAATGCGTTGGCCGTTGCAATCCCCACATACCCCACGTAAATGGGGATACCCGCTTGGAGAACGTTTCCAGAGGTTGCAGTAACGGTTTGGACACTGGCTGCACTCTCCAGCTCCTCGACACCACCAGAAAAAGTCGCGGATACAAAGCTCTGTGCAAAATTGCCCAGGGCCACCAACGACTCTTTCGCAAGGCTCATCGTTTGGGAACTGGGAACGGATGCGGCGACTATAGTGTTGTAAGGGCTCAATCCCCTATTGACCAAGGCTACCGCGGAACCGGAAGTCGCATCCGCCATGTTACCTCCAGTAAGGTGGCGCATGTTATTGATCGAAAGCTGGATAGGAGATGTTGCCGTAGCCGGGAATAAACCCAATGCCCATGAGAAGTTGTTCGCAAAAGCAATGTAGACGGAGGGGTAATCTAGATGAAGAAGAGCCGTCGAAGCTGCCCACTGGAAGAGATATAATAGGTCGAACAAGCGATACGACGCAACAGCATTGGGTGATTGCGAGTGCCAAATTGCGGAAAGAAGCGCGAGAAGTCCCAACGCGCCGGTGAACCACTCCACTGCGACCTGGTGTGTCGACCACCCATTAGACAGGGTTGCCTGGACACACGCTCTGAGTTCGCCGGTGCTGACATCAGTAAGCGATATTTGTGCATATCTACAAAATGCTTAGTAGGGACGCTAGAAAAATAGTTCGGCATAAGCTCACGCTTCGAGGTCTGGTATCTGAAAGGCTATGCCTGGTATCTTGTCAGTCACACCGAGAGAAGAGGGCAGAGGGAGTGAGTCCGATCCGGTAAAGTTGTAGGTGGGCAATGGGCACAATGCACCATGAAACAAAGAACAGATGTCGAGCGTGAAGTTGATGGGATGCATTCCGTAGACGTTCAGCATGACGTTGGCGGATACGTTGACATTGGGTTCCTAACCCAAAAAAATACGGGATTGAAACTAGCCTGAGGAACAAATAAAAAGGAAACTCACGACACTCGCTGCGGATATGTTAAACCAGATGGATGAGTTCTTCTGAAAGTAGGCAACGTCGAATTGTTGGATAAGAAGAGCATCAGGTTCTGAACAGTAAGTGACGGACGACGTGACTGCCAGAAAGAGTGAGTCCGACGGTTGGCGTCAACTTTCCCTTTGGTAATTTACAGCAGACTCACAGAGTACATCGTCCCTGGCAGCAACTTGAATAGCAGAAAGAAGAAACAAAGAGGGAATAAGACGTCGCAGCCGGGCGACGAACATCTGGGACGAATGGTTTGGGAGCCGAAGGGGTGGATATGGGCCAGCAACAATCACACCGGGGGATGTTGCCCTCACTGAGATAATATACTGTCATCGATTCAGTGTGACGTGTTGTTGGAGCTTCCGGTGGAATGTTATCCATTGTTGTACTCACAATTCTATTATTGTATGGAATTACCAATTCGGGCGCGAAGTCTTTGTTCTCGCCGAATTAACGAAACAACAAGGTCGCTTAGAGCCTTGCAAGGTGGAGGTTGGGAAGGAGTGGATACGAATTGGAGATTGAAAAAAAATACTACGGTCTTGACATACGGTGTTTTCTACCACAATTGGCCGCCGACACGATGATGCGGTGCATGCGCGTGTGCTCACGGCATCATGTTCCGCGGAATCGAATACCACCCGGGCCACGTTCAGACTAGTACTAGGCTGACAGCTGCTGTACCTTGTTCGGCACTGCCTCAACTAACTTCTCTAAGTAGAAGTGGAAGATATCGTTGGTATTATAATACACTGGCTTGGACGGCCACAAACTTGATGAACACCAAACACGAGGCAATACCACTTATCATACGACTCCCTGATGGATGGAAGCTGGACACCAAAATGCAACCGACAAACAACGGCTACTAGGTCAGGAATGCACAATGGTCGTAATTCCCATTTTGGTTTGCGCCCCACCAGTTTGGGAATGGATGAGAAGCACCTCCTGCACCCTGAACCGCAAAGGAAAGGATGAACACCATGACCTGAGTTCCCCCATCGAGGGCTGTGGCAATTTCAGTTTCGGCAGGCAGTGACTGGCTCACAGAACTCACCAGCTCCAACGATGTAGTTATATCGAGCGAACCACCGAGGATAGTGTGTACGCAAATACCACTGAGAAAGGAAGGCAACGGCGAAGTATGACAGGATCGAGGAGTTGATCCCTACGCAGAGCCACCCGATATAGTACCTGTGGCGAGTCAGTACCGGATTGACATCATGGCTCCATCACATACGCAATCACTGGTGTATAAAGGTAGTCCATCCGGAGTTTAGGCCAAAAGCGGTGTGCAACCCAGAATGGAACGGGAACGAGTATACCCAGCAAATAGGACCAAGGCACCCATTGATACCTTGTTCCTACTGCAAATAGCTCACGACTGAGACCACCCCAGGCAATGGCCTGTGAATTGTATTGCTGTGGTTGTTGGCCAGACCAAATATTCGTCCCTTGAATCGAAAGAAGAATCTCTCTCTGGTTATCAATAATGGAGTTCATCAATACTGCGCAAATGCAAATATGAGGTGATTTCAGATGACCACTTGGTTGCGCTTACCGTAGTTCAGTACGGCGCCGAACAGGGTGCCAATAATCTGGGCTGTAAATGCGGCACGAGGAGGCAGCTTCGCATCTGGTAAAATCTGTGTCAAATCTACTCAACAGATCATGGAGGAGAACCTACATTGAGCAATCTTGAGGTCCCTGAGTAGCAATGCAGCCTGTGCTACAGTATCTGCCCAACGCACTTCAGCTCAACTAATGTATGATGAATCTACGGAATCTTACTATAGCTATACAACACGAAGTACATGTTCGCCATTGGCTTCCCAGGATGTAAGAATCCCCCAATCATTTGGACGAATCTTCCACATCTGTCAGTGTCATGTCGTGTACTGAATGAAAATGTTACCTACGGTTGTATGATGAAGGCGAGTCCCGTAATCGCGTATAGTGCACCAAAGAAGAGAATTGATATTGTGGCCAACAATATCGCAACCAGAAATCCCCACCTATAGTAAATGATCAACATTCGACACCATTGTCATGCAACCACTGACATACAACTCACCATGGAAGCGTGGAGTCTGTCTTGTAGATGACAACCAAAGCAACAATGACGGAAAGTAGGAGCGTTATGAAATACCAACTATTGGGTGCATCCGGATACTTTTTTGCCGGTTATCAGGTCGCTCTCAGAGCGGCTGCAATTGGCTCACCTTAAGCATCTCTACATAGTGGGGATCGAGCTCCTCATTCTCAGTCAAGTTCCTCATTCCATCGTTTCGCCAGAACTTCCAATCGAATGTCTTCCATGATTCCTTGAGGGTCCGGAGGTTTGCCCAACTCCACGCGGAACGAAGATCGTCTCTGTTCCAGAGAAGGAGGTGTGTGAATGTTGCACCAAGTCCCAGATTTGTAGTGAGCAAGTAGACCACCCATGTAGAAGAATACCAAGGAAGTCCTTGCTCCGCGAGCAACGTTGGGTCGACCTCGTAGTTTGAATTGAGGATCAGGGTTTGATTATACTCCGTTCCGTTCTCATAGTAAAGCAATTGAGAAAGCTAGCCAGAAAATTAAATCATATTTCATGGATTAGTGAATCGGACCTACGAATGGGAAGTTTTGAGCCTGCCAGACGTTTTTATAATATACTGCAACAAACACGACCCTAGTCTAGTCATGTCATCATGTTGTGCGGCTCTCGGAGGTTAACTTACATGCAAAGTATGTAACCAATTAAGTTGGACACCTGAACGAGTTTCAGCGAGTTCTTTTCGGTTAGTTGAACTGAAACATACTTGGGCTTTGAGAGGAATAGCCATCGGATTGACAGAACCCGCGATATACTGCAGACAACATTGAGTTACAAGAAACCAAAACTTGCAAGGGACACGTACCTGCCAGTCGAAACAAATAGATAACAGCCCAAGACCCTCGTTACCGTTAGAACCACCGAAAACACGGGAAAACGCGGGGCTTTTGGGATTCGCCAAACAGAAAATAGAGAACCCAGTTAGTAACGGGAACATCCATTCGGGGAACAGCTCCCAAATAAATATCCTGAACACCATCCGATCAGAGATGGGCGATCATCAAACCCGACTGTCGGACAACTTACGCGCCAAATACATAATAAAACATCGTCAGTTTGTTCCTCGCTGCTTGTCCGCCTTCGTACAGGGCATCAAACATCGAGATGAGGGGAAGCACTGTAGGATACAACATCTTGGATGGATACAGTAAAATGGCTGCATAACCAAACATGAATCTAAACATTTGAGTGAGATTTCTGATAGAGCACATACGGCGCATCATTCCACCAATTCCATAGCCGAGCAACTGGCTGGAGAAGAGCAAGAAGATCGAAGCACCGGGATTGGGCGTAATATTGTAGTACAAACGCTGGACTGCGAGGACCTCGGTGCCAAGGGCGGAGTTTGCTGCTGCGCTGGCCATGATGACAACGAACGCGTTCTCTTTCTTGTTGAACGGACCCTGTCGATGCGTGTTCCGGATCAGTTGAGGAAACCGAGCATGGTAGGTAAATTACCGGATTCAACCACCTCAAGTAGGGGTGGCGAGGGATCAAGGTTTCCATAAAGGTTCCCAATACATACGATATAACGGCAAGGAACATCAAGGAAACGGCCACGGTTTGCTGGCGTGAACAATAAAGAGAATGTAGCTGCAGGAGCGAACTTGACCTACTGGTTTAAAATAGTATATCTCAGCTGTGAACAGTTTTCGATCAGTAATCTCAACGGGAGATGATATCACGCACCAAGAACTCCTCCGAAGGTAGAAAGACCAATTCCGAGAAGGAAGGCACGGAAAGTCCAAGGGTTTAGACTCGGGTCATCTGAAACGGAGATGACGTGAGTCGCAATGTCACGTTCATCATGCAAGACGAGGTCGTCGATCTGGGGCTCGACGAACGCAGTCTCGGGATCATGTTTTTCGGGGTAGGACTTGTCGTCGTTGACGCTCGGAGGGTCATTACCAAGAGGAGGCGATGATTGGAGGACGTCGACGATATTTGGTGGGCGCGCCATCATTGAGCGGCGAGAGGACGGGGCTTCAAGTTGAACCCATTACTACGGGCTATATAAGTTAGATCAATCGATGGTCGCAAACCGAGATTCCGCTTACCTCACTCCCGATTTACCGGAACACTGGGCCAGTTCAAATTGCAACGTAAAATAACGAAATTCCTAGGTTGCGCAGCATGATGCAACCTGAGGCTACCTCTGGTCACAGCCTCACGCGATGGAAGGACCCTGACAGCAAGCTTAAGTGCAACACATGCAGCCCGCTTCTTTTCTCGGCAGATAACGACGGCAGAGGACAACAAGACTGCATAATAGGCAGCAGCGTTAGCGATTTCTATCTCAGCTGCTGATACCAACCATGTGATCCCATGTTGGTAAGTCCTTCCAGGACCATTGGTGGCTCTTTATGGTACCAGATTGAATTGTAATGTTCCGGTGGAGCTCGTATACCTCCGAGTCGCGGATCAGATTAACGACACAGAAATGCACGCGATGATTGCTGTCACGAAATGTCGCAAAGTTAAATTTGTCCCCGAAGTATGATCGTACATATGCGGTTATCGGTACCCGAGTTGAGGATTGCCATGTCACGATGCCATCTTAATGCGTCATGAATCATAAACAACCGGGCGCCCGGACCAAGGCAGGCCAGCATTGCATTCCGTCTCCCATTTCAGGAGGGCATTTTCGTCCCATACCTTATCGGAGACGTCACAGTGTCCTCTCAGGAACATCTCTTCTCGAAGGACGTGGGGTAGATACTCATTATGAACGGGGTGTCTGGGGGATGGTCAGCAACCGGCAAATCGAGTTCCACTTTGCAAAGCTCACTGGTAATGGGGATTATACTTGTATCCTTCAGAGTAACCGAGCTCTTTCATGAGCGTCGTTGGTGCATTCCGCATCGCCATGGGTACTGGTGCGGCGAGATCCTTTTTCGCTGCTATCTCAGCTGATTTATATGCCTCGTAAGCACGTGTGCTCTTTGGAGCCTCGGAGAGATAAGCAACAAGATGAGCCAGGTTAATGCGACATTCTGGCATGCCAACTTGTTGACAGGCTTGCAAAGCTGCCATTGCCTGCCAAATGAATCAGTAGGCGATTATACGATGATTAGGACAAATTAACTCACCAACGGTAACGCATGGTTATCCGCAAGCCCGATATCCTCGCTCGCACAGACAACCATCCTTCGCGCAATATACAGAGGATCCTCCCCAGCGGTTAGCATGCGTGCAAGCCAATACATTGCTGCACTGCCTTGACTACCGCGTACAGACTTGTGAAGAGCAGAAATCATGTCATAATGACTGTCGCCTGTTCGATCATATGAGCAGGAAACCGACTGTCGCAACGAGGTAAGAAGTTCCTCTTCCGGGATACTGCCCTTTGATGCGAAGACGAGCTCTAGTAGAGAAAGTGCTGTTCGTGCGTCCCCAGCAGATAGAGATACGAGGGATGAGATGATGCCCGGGGTGAGTTGGAGACAGTATGGATATGGAGTATCAACGTTGCACGACTCTGCCGAACCTTGTGTCATGGAGGGTTGGCTGGAACCTTGGGAACTGGTTAGCTGTTGCGAAGCTGACAACCCGGTTGCTTCATCCGCAAGTGTGAGACGTTCCACTGCACGAGAAATGATGTTTTGCATTTCCTCGTCTGTGAGGCGCTCTAGCGTGAACACACTAATAGGGGTCAGACGACGGGAAGAGACTCTTGTTTTCACGTACCGACAACGGCTCATCAGAGCTCCCGTCAACTTGAAGGATGGGTTCTCTGTTGTCGCGCCTATCATCTGGATGTGGACGATAACTATCGCGTAGTGGGGCGGTGCAGCAATGGTAACTCACCTGGATTTGGCCCTTCTCAATGTATGGTAAAAAGATATCCTGTACTTTATTTAGATCAGTGCATCAGTGCAGAAGGAAAGGCCTACCTGCTGAGATTTACTGAAACGATGGATTTCATCCAAGAACAAGACAGTCTTCCTACCAGAGACGGAGTCAACGTGATGGCATGTCATGACTCGCCAGCATACCTCCCCGTCAGAGCCAAAGACCCCTTTGCTTCATCGAAGACGTGACGAACGTCATTGATTCCTGACGAGGTAGCGCTCAACTCTTTGAAAATGCAATTTGATTCTCTAGCCAAGAGTCTCGAAAGCGTGGTCTTCCCACACCTGTGGTTTGCTGAAATGAGTCCACCGCTCGTCAGGTGAAAAATGCTCACTCACCCTGGTGGGCCCCAAAATATGATACTTCCCAAGTTTCCGGATTTGAGGAGGTTTCTCAACAATGAATGGGGTCCAATCAGATGCTGTTGTCCGACAAAGTCGTCGAGACAATGTGGACGAAGCCTTTCAGCCAAGGGTGCGCCAAGTTTCGCAGCCGAATCGCCAAGTACACGCCTGTTGGTATGTTTTTGGTTACTGGGCTGCGTCGTGGCTGAGGATGAGCCGTCGGTTTTTCGTTTCTTTTTGGACGACCCCGGGTCAGAGTTGATCTCAGGGGATTGTGTCGGTATGAGAGTTGATTTCAAGTTGCTGCTCTGGCTCTGAGAGAATATGGGAGCTAGTTTACCTTTTGGCTCCTCTTTGGCGGGTACCTGGTCTCCCGTACTCGATTTATGTTCGGAACATCCACTATCCAAATGGCTGTTGATGTTTCGCTCGAGAACGGGACAAGAACATGCGGGGCTGTGACCACATTGAATTTCTGCATTAATGTGGCTTGAAGTGGGGCGACGAACCAAGTTACGGAAGCTTCGAGTGTCAGGACGAGAATATCAGGGGTCCAGGGAATACATACCAGAAGTTGGCATACGACGTTTGCTGGAATCTAGCCACGCTCTATGGATATATGTACGCGACGGCGAAAAGGTTGTAGTTGAAGGAGACGCGACGTGCCGAACTTCGGACTCGGCTCACTCAAATGGATTCGATTACTCAGACGAGTACACAAAGTGAGAGTAGCAAATCTATTATTTGGCGCCGTGTCCTGGAGTAAAATGGGTCTAGCGACATTCAACTCGCAGGGGTATGCTACAGCCGACGACCTCCACCGAATAGTTTCCTCGACGTTATATTGATTCTATAAAAGAGAATGAGCACGAGAAGACTGGCACGCGACAATACTTGCCTTGGAGGACATTGTTCAACCTGTTTACGCGTGAGGATACGCTGAGGTCGATACTCTTGTCGCCAAAGTCTACCACGATACCACCCATGAGAGAGGGGTTGACCTGGATGACGATGAACACGAGCCACGGTGTACAATGACAGGATGCAAACCTTGTTGATCACTTTGAGGGACTTTGCATGTTGTGCAGCTTCCGACTGCTTGAGAATGGACTCGAGCTTGACAGCGGCGTCTCTTGGCAGTGGTGCGGCCGAAGTAACGATGACCTCCAACTCTCCCTTGTATTTTGAAACAAGCTCGTTGAAGCCCTCGATGACACCCTGGGTCTCGTTCAATCTGCCGTTTTCTGAGAGGACGGCAAAGAGGTTTTTCGTTATGTCGGAGACTGGCTCCTTCCTCACGCCCTCTGCCTTTGCATAGAGTGCAGAGAGACTGGTGGCGCGTTCCTTTGCAGAGAGGGTGGGGTTGGATATGAATGTGTTCAACTCGGGTGTCTCGGCAATGGATTTCGAGATGGTGCCGAGTTCGGTCTGTACCTTAGAGAGGACCTGGGGAGACTTTGCGAGGGATGCAGAGTAGAGGGCGTTGGAGTACTTGAGCGCAATGGTGGAGGCTGCGCGTCGGCCGTGAGCAGAGGGGAGTCGGAACATGTTTACTATTTACTAGAGAGAAGGGTCGGAATTGAAAAGTAAACTAACCCGGCCTTGCCCGGAGAGAGTTCCCACGAGTCCCACCTTTTTCTTTGTCGTTTGCCATGCCACCCGTCAACGGCGCGTCGACTCGTCCGTACTCTGTGCTCGTTACCGGCTTTGGTGTGAGTCCCCCTTATCCTGTACTTTATTTCATTTCTGTTACCTTGGCCTGCAACCTGACCCACACCGGGCCCAGCCCTTCTCGCGTTATCCTGTCAATCCGTCCTGGCTCGCCGTCCAACCCCTCCATAACACAGTCATACAGGCAGAGGTGCCAGCAGATCAACTATCTCACGAAGATCCTGGAGATCCCACCCCATCTGACCTCTCCATCTCCGGACCGGACAAAACCACTCGCGAAATCCGCATAACTGCCCTCAACGTAGCCGTCACGTACGACGATGTCTTGTCCATCGTCCCAGGTCTCCATGCCCGCCCCCCTGTTCTTCCCCCGACCGACAATACCTTCCCCCCACCTCCAAACGGTTACGATCTTGTGCTTCACGTCGGCGTAGCCGGTCGGGGTCCACTGCGGATCGAGAGAATCGGTCACAAATTCGGTTATAACATGAAGGACGCGAATGGATGTCATGCGCCCGCCGTCCGTGTTGCACGTGAAGAGGCCGCTCGAGGTCCCCCTGAAGCTACACTGGCAGAGCGGATGGAAAGGGCACGATTGGGCTACGATTTCGAGATCGAGAGTCCTATCGAAGGCGGCGAAGCTCCAAAACGTGGATTCGGAAAGGGATATGAATCATTTGCAGAAGAGATCTATACCGATGTCGACGTAGAGAAGCTTGTGAATCATCTCAAAGAATCGGGCGTAGAGGTGAGCGCAGTGCTTTTCCCGTGTGAAGCTAATGTGCAAATGCCTGATTCGCTTGCCCTTTTTCATCTTTTACAGCAGGTGTATTCTTCTCTAGACGCCGGTCATTATTTGTGCGACTTCATCTATTATTGTTCGTTGGCAGAGTGCCGACGCTCTATCCCCAAGACCGATAAGCCGACGACTAGAGTACTTTTCATTCACTGTCCTCCAGTAGATCAGCCTCTGAGCACAAAGGAAGTCACCGAGGCAGTCAAAAAGTCGATCGTTTGGCTATGTGCGTCTGCTTCATGATACTGGCCGGTTTATTAGGATACCATCTTCGTTGTCTTTTTTTGTTTTTTGTTTTTGATTTCCGACATGAGGGACTTTGCAGTTTTGTAGAGTACGAAATAATTCTCTTGTGTCAGGTACAGTCTAACGTCACCCAATGCTAAATGTTCCATCTCGTGCGAATCATCAAGCAAGTTATGCCTTCTAATACCTCGGAGCAGAATCGATCTTTCTCAAGCTGTTATGAAGTTTAACAACCACGCACGCATACTCAAGCGGAAGAATTTAAGACAGACACATAAAAGGGCATGGATCGGTCAATTCCCTCTAGATCATCACATCTATAGACCATGGCCACTAACATCACTTTTCACGAGGGTATGCACATCCGCCTCTGCCCCGCGCTCTACTATGCTGACAATCCTCCTGGCAGGCTCTGTCAGTGCCTCCGAACGAACCGTCTTACTCAAACAGACGGGAGTTACGATATGGCTCACTGGCCTGAGCGCCAGCGGAAAGGTTGGCGCAACTTCCTCATCTGATAGATCTTCTCGATCCGTCCACTCACTGGTTCTGCAGTCTACCATCGCTTGCGCCCTCGAACAGCATCTTTTGCATCAAAAGAAGTTTTCCTACCGCCTCGATGGGGACAACATCCGCTTCGGACTCAACAAGGATCTCGGTTTCGATGAGAAATCCCGAGTCGAAAACATCCGGCGAATCGGGGAGGTACGGACAACCCCAGATAACCCATCGGCTTATATAATCTGACAGACGAGCGCTTGAAGGTCTCAAAGTTGCTCACCGACGCAGGCTGCATTACCATCACTGCCTTCATATCTCCTTACCGTGCAGATCGACAATCAGTTCGCGAACTCCACCAAAAGGCCAACCTAGCCTTTGTGGAGGTCTTTGTTGATGCCCCCCTCTCTGTTGTAGAACAACGTGACCCCAAGGGATTGTACAAAAAAGCTCGTGCCGGAGAGATCAAAGGTAAGCCGAGCCTATTTGTCATTGCTCCAACACGGGGGTCATAATATCGAAATATCAGATTTCACTGGAATATCTGCACCATACGAGGCGCCAGAGCACCCTGAAATTCATATCAAAACCGATCAATCTGACTTGAAAAAAGCAGTGGAGATTATTGCGAACTACCTTAGCGAGCACAGCTATATCTGAGATCGCCGTAGATGATCTGGATAGATACCAGGACGCAGTCCACTAGGAAATTGCAATGTATAAGAAGGTCGAAATCGACAGACGACTAGCGAGGCGATGCGTGAAGTACGAGGGTCCTCCACTGACATTGTCAAGGAAGTTCTGTCGCTATGGCATGCCTTGCCTGCGCGTGGCCATTGCTCTCTGCATCACCGATGGTGTTGAATGTTGCCCGTTCCGTTGGCGTCTCCTCTTGCTCCTCGGCGATTGCGTCGCCACACGACTGCTCCAGCATATTTGCAAAACCAACCTCAATAACGGAAAACCACGTCGTGAGATCATCCACCGTCCGAGCGAGATAGGAATTAGTGGCCTCTTGTGACTCCGTGAGAGAAACGAAGTCCAGTGGCTGGATAGGTGGACCGAGAGTGGACTCCACAGGCACTGATGTTAACGATAGCGAGGTTGTGTGAGAGAACTTGGAGAAAGTTGATTTCCCGCGCTTGTCAGAGCGTGATGGTGAACTGCTTCTAGTGTTGGGAAGTGAAGTTGTTGATGCGTTCGCATCATCGCGGAAGCCCAGGCTATGCGAACCGAGTGGAGTAGGCGAATGGATGTTGGGTTGAGAGCTGGATACAATTGTCGACGGAGATGAGGGGAGTAAGTCGGTCATTCCCATTTGATGTTCTGACGTGAGAAAGGGGACCTGGCAGAATCAACGAAAGGTTGGACAGAGAGAAATCGTGGTCAACTTTACCTTTACAGCGTCTTTCAGCCCCGGAAGAACCAGGCTTTTAGAGGAACTACTACCGTCGCTTCCCTTACTGGAAGAACTGCCGCTTCTCTCTCGTGCGACGAATGGCCTGAGAGGTGGCATGAGGGGCGACGTCGGTGTACTCTCCATTACAGCAACTGAAGATTGGCGGATAAGACTAGGTTTCCTTCCGAGGGGAATTCGAGACGGAGAGCTCTCGACAGGAGATGACTCTGCATCAGCCGCATCAGAGGATCGTGCTCTAGAAATCGGAGAAGGGCTTGCTGGAGGAAAGCGAGGGGCAGGTAGTGAGGGTATGATATCTTGTGAGCGACGGGGTCGGAGACTTGGGAAGGAAAATTCATTATATTTGGCGAACTGGACATCGTCTACTACTTCCGGGAGTCCAGCCTTCTTCGTACTAGCTTGTTCCCTTGCGGGCGATGAAGGATGGGGCACAATGGGAGGGGTGACTGTTGGTGTTGTTGTCGTAGGCAGTGAGTATGGAAGTGATGGTTTGAGTGTGTCGGACGTAGTAGTACCGTCGTCAAAGAGGCCACGCAAAGAGGTTGGTAAGCGGGTTGGTGCAGGGCGTATTGTAGGAGCTAATGAAGGCATGTCATCGGAATTGGGGAATTCCACATCGCTGTCCTCATTGAGCGCATTCCTGAGCGAACCACGTCTAACGGTGTCAAACTCCCAGAGCTCATCATTCTCTTCAGTGATCTTTTGCAGACTGAAGAGTGTAAGCAGGTTTCTCCGTGTACCGCGAACAAACCTTACTCTTTCATCTCCTCACTCTCCCAGTCGAGAGGCTCTGCAAGGCTAGCTCTGGATCCCCCGCTTTGAATCCAAGCATCATACCTGAGTATTAGCTCTCTTAGGACGGATATGTTTACTTTTGCAGCGGACTTGATCCACTTTGTTTTAGCAAGCTCGTCTGCAGAAAGGCGCTAGTAGGCACATTAGCAGGATGATCGAGTCATGATTTCTAGTTACACACGTCATTAGGCAATTCTCGGAGACAATGAGAAACAAAATCCCTCATGTCCTTGCTACCATCTCCTTCTCCCAATCTAGGAGGTTTGACCTTGGAAATGAGTTGCATGACTTTGATCGCATCCCTCAGGTCTGAATGTGGGGGGGCGCCTTTGGCCATCTCATATACCATGATACCCAAGCTCCATATGTCCGCCTTGCTGTCGTATACGGGTGTCGACTGGGCGACCTCCGGTGCCATCCAATTAGGGGTACCCATGAGGGTATTTCGTTTGCTCGTCGTTGTGGCCGATAAAGCGGAGACGCCGAAATCGCAGATCATGACCTTTCCAGTCGCGGTGACGAGGATATTTGCAGCCTTGATGTCACGGTGGATGATCGCGGATTTGTGAAGGTAGGCAAGCCCAGTGAGTACTTCACGAGTGATGGGGACGATAAAGCGCTCTTCGAGTACGCCGTCTTTGGAAGTCTGCATGAGGGTACGAACGCTACCTCCCTGAGCGAACTCCATCGCAATCCAGACACGTGGACCATCTAAGAAGCAGCCATAGTATTTGGTGACGTTCGGCGCGTCGCGTAGTTGAGTCAGGAGGGCTACTTCGCGCTGGATAGCTTCGACATCGTCGTCTGCTGTATCGAGGTTGATGATCTTGAGTGCCACGATGTTACCTGTAGGTAGATGTACACCCTTGTGAACGGAGCCATATGCACCCTTGCCAACGGTTTCGAGACGTCGGAAAAGTTGGTGCACGGAAGGCTGCGCCATGCTCACAGAGGGTGTATCGAAGGAGATGATGTACGGCGAGAGAAGGTTAGCTATAATGTTATAGCAAGATTGACATGGTTGTCCTCGAGGGTGTCCAGCGTGGGAATCCAAGTAATAATCTACTACTTACACCAATGTTGTCCATGAGCTTGTTCTCCTCCTTCACAAGGGCAACTCGGATACTCCAGCCCACCCTCTTTGCGGGTGCCAGGTCATTGAGCCCCCTGAAGTGGGCACTCCCGCTTCGCCTCACCGACGTGACCGGTGTTCGTTTTGCATCGCGCGGTACAGAATACCAACCCTCGCAACGAGTAAGGAAGAGGAAGTACGGCTTTCTCGCAAGGAAAAAAACCCCGGGCGGACGCAACGTCCTCCAGCGCCGTCGTATCAAGGGTCGGATGTTCCTCAGTCATTAAGTGATACGTCTACGGTATGTCTCCCTTGGCTTTGGTGTCAAGAAGATCTCAACGGCCACTTCTAGATACATACGGTATTAGCGTCATCTTTTTTTGGCGGGTGAAGGGGGATGCTAGGGTTAGTTGCGGTTGTCGTAGCGTTGAGGGTAGTAGTAGTGAGATCCTAGAAAAGGCAATGACATCGTGACTCGACTCAACTGTGCGATCTTATCTTTCTCTTTGAAGCTTACTGTCATGGACTTCAGTGTCGAGCCAATTCAGTCAGTTCCCCGCGAATTTCTCGCTGTGATTCTGGCAGGTTTCGGGAATGAGTGAGCACTGGCCCGTTTCCGTGTCCCTCTAGCGATTTTGACTATCACAAGACTCCTGCCTTTGACAGGCGATGTTGGGGACCAGCCATTCCCGAAAGCGCTGCTCCCCATCTCTAACAAGCCCATGGTCGACTACGCCCTCTCCTGGGTGGAGCAGTCCGGGATCAGAGGTGCGATAGTTTTGATCCGATTAGTGCACATCACAAACATAACTACCAGATGTCCTCCTCATTTGCCCTTCCTCTCATCGCCCCTCTATATCACACTATATCCATTCCGAATCGTCTGTATCCTCTTCGTCACTACACGTCGACATCCAGACATTCGACGAGACACAGGAACTGAGTGTTGGGACATGCTCCATCCTCAGGCACTTTTCCGGCCGCATCCAAGAAGACTTTGTTTTGCTCCCTTGTGACTTTATTCCACCTCCGACACTTCCCCTGTCAAAACTCCTGGATAAATTTCGCTCTGAAGCCTCTTCGGATGGTGCGATCGCCACCACTTGCTGGTTTGAATCACCCAAGTCGGAGAAATCTCCAGCTCCAGACGAGTGGGGCCCTCCTTCGCAATCCTGTCCAATAGTCTGGGACGATTCCACCGAAACGTTGTTGTACATCGACACTCTCGATGACACAGACAAGAACGCAGAAGAACTCGAACTGAGGATGAGCTTGCTTTCCCGATACCCTCGGGCGAAACTCTCCACCAGATTTCAAGATTCTCACGTATGTGTTTGCAAACGTGAAATACTGGATGCCCTGCACCGAAAGCCCGAACTGGATTCGCT